>JAMKCH010021983.1:0-117666 GCA_023653785.1 Ophioderma brevispina
CACATTTGAAGGGAAAAATCGGCAATTTTTCGGGGCTTCTATCCAGGATTCTATAGCAGCAGCGGCATGTGCTGACATTCTCGAGGGTATCTGGAAACAGACGATCTATGGCCACTGACCTGTGTAGAGGTCAGGTCATATGGCGTATCGGGTGTGACAGGCCGCCGATCCCCGTGTGCAATTTTCACGTTCGTCAACCATGCTCTGTTTGGAGCTTGGTGATTGCGAATATTGCAGACTAAAGCAGGGAAAGCATGAAACGGTCACCAAGCAACCTTGCTGTGCTAAGACAATGACATCCACAGGTTTACGCAGTATAATCTCAGAAGTGTACACGAGATGCAGTGAATTTTATCCGTAAAAGATTTTCAGTATCGATGTTAGTTAAGACTTAAAAGCATTTAGAAAGATGTGCACTCTAATTGTTCAAATTTCTGTTTTCAAAAAAAAAATTGTATTCCAACGGCGGCGCCTGGGTATCGCTACTTCGCTGTGCCAACGTAGCTGGATGCTTAAATTTAACGGGCGCAGCAACAACAATACGATTTGAATTATGCGCAAAATTCAAATGCAAATTTTGACAGCATAATCCCGGTGGTAAACGAAGCAGTAGCCGACCACATTGATCAACGTGAGGACTGGCAGTGTCAGTTACCTTGAGTGAGTATTTTATGCATTTTGATTTTCGGCATGTTACCCACAATTCGACAAGGTACTATTCATAGAATTGCTACTGGCTTTAATGTCGCTGGAGACATTTAGGAAACTGTAAGTCAAGGGACAAAATACCTTTGGGGCTAAGGGGGGGGGGGGGGGACTAATTTGAGCAAATTATGCCAAAAAGTAGCCCTCATAGTGCATTTTACCATAGGCCAAAATTTCTCACGGGGGTATTTATGAAAACTGAGGGCTACGCCCTTAGCCTCGTTTATTTTGTGCCCTGCTGTAAGTACTTTTCAAAAGGAAGTTTGAAGAGCACATAAGTTGTCCCATTGTGCTCATTCAGAAATATCGGCTTCGTAAAGGGTACTTGTTCGACCACTACGTGACATGGTATCAAAATTATTGTCATGGTGTCACACATGACAGTTAGTCCTGAAGATCATGACTAGATAGTCTTAAACTTTTATGGCTGCTGTTATCATAGGGAATATCTAGGTAAAACGAGTTATGTGTAAGAAAGTGCCATTTAAGCCAACTACACCACAGCTTCGCTCTAACTTTACAGTGCAATGTGGCTTAAATATTCAATATTTGGTTAATAAACGTTATATGGTAGGAATTTTGAGAGTCTCTGCCTCCTGTTGAAACCATTTTTCAATTTGAAATTCACATTATGAAGTAAAGAGCGGAAGAAGGAAGCTGCTCGAAAAGGAATGGAAGATGCACATGCTAGGGACAACAACAGCATGAAACTCTTCAAGGTGTACGTAGGACTAGCGAGTGAAAGAGCCCAAACTGCCCAGCAGCTGCAAAGACAACATGGCTCCCTCAAACTGCTCCAGATAAAAGTAATGAAGTGCTGGGAAGAACACTTCAGCAAACATTTCAACACTGAATTCCCCAGAGATGAAGAAGTACTTCACTCCAGCCAGAACCCAAGGCAATTCTATCTCACAGGCAATGCCTTTCTCAATAGAGGAAGTAGAAGAGGCCATCTAAGAAACTGAAAAAATAACAAAGCATGTGGGTGGGATAAAAATCTGCCTGAAACCATGAAAGCAGGTGGCCCAGTTATGACACAGCTACTGTTGAAAGTAATTCAACATTGCTTGGGTAGAAGGGGAAATTTCAGAAGACTAGAGCAAGGGCCTGATAACTCCCAGTATACAAGAAAGGTGAGAAACTAGATCCCCCCAACTATAGAGCAAATTACTTACTTTACATCCCAGGGAAAGTATTCTGTAGAAGGATCCTGAACCGGATCCAGGACACAATAGATACTACCTGGAGAGGAAACAAAAGTTTTGGTAGTCTAGGGACGTTTTGTTTTGACAATTTGAGAGGTTGCATGATTTTTGCATATTTGGTTTTTTAACGTTTAGATTTGTAGAATAGGTCATGGGAAACCCAAAAAGTTTAGCTACCATTTTTTTTTTGATGTGCAAGGGGGTAGCCAGCGAATTTCAACAAATTGGCGGCCATTTTTCAAATTTCGACTTATTTTGACAAATTCAAAGTTTTATGAAAGTTTTAAGATTAATTTCATGTGTTATCACTTAATATCAGTATGGATAACATAAATACATTTAATAATTGTGAATTAATCGTTCCCGTTTGGCCGCCAAAAAAAAATACAAAATGGCCAGCCATTTTGGATAATATTTTGGTTTTTTTTTTTGAGTTTATTTATGGCTATACTTCAACTTTCGTGTTCCTTGAAATTCTTGACATGAAAAACTATTTGAATTTTTAAATTACAATATATTTAGTTCAAAGTAAAATTTAAGTCATATTTACCATGTTTTCAAATCATTGCATTCTTTGCATAGGGGAAGTTTTGTTCGAAAATAGCGCCATTTATTTAAGTGTTCTTCTTTTCTTTACCATAAGTGCATAATAATGTATTTCGAAACGAACTGTGGCAATTCCCGGGGCATGGGGCCATTTCCTCTCACTTGTTTTTTTTACCCCCAGTTTGCCCCTCCCATCGAGGAAAAAAAATGGCAGATTTGGCCAAAAAATAAGCGATTTGGGATTAAAAATGGTTAAAAAATCTTCAAACTGTTTGAAATTTTGTCTCGCTCCGAATTTCACTTTGCCCAACCCCAAAACAAATTCAATGTGGACCCCCCCCCTCAGAAAAGAGGGCTGGCACCCGCGTCTTGGAAACGAACTGCAACACAAATGGGCATATAAAAATCAAACATAATTAACAAATGAAGTCAATTTTGTATGAAGCCGGGATATGTGCTTTTATTAAACAGCGGCTTTCCATACTTAAAATGAGTGTTGTTGGAATACAGGCAGTCTTTAGCAAAATGGCAGTCAATGGATCAGTGCTTCTGAGATGCAATTTTTTTTTTTTTTTTTTTTGATAGGTTGAATTTTTGTCACACTGACAGGATGGTTAAGTTTGAAATGTAGATTGAATTGTATTTGTAACTGATGACGTTAAAAATGATTTATGGGCTCTGCGGAAAACAAATAAGCATGTATGTGGGGTATACTTTCCTAGGTGTTAACTCAGACCAACCAAAATTCGATTATGTTCGGAAGGATTCTTATCGTGTCAAACACGTGGTTCTCAAAACATGATCTAGCAGAGATGGGTTGCAATGTCTGGCGGCTCACTGAAATAAGCAACGGTCCTTGTCTGTTGCATTGTTGCTCCAACAGTGGTAAGGCCAAGAGATGCACTGCTGTGAAAGCTGTTCCACAACAGCAGGTAGTGTCCTGATCGCTTCCAGATAGCCCCATTTTGCAGGGAAACCTGACGGCCAATTCTGGTTCTCAATTGTGCAGACACCATCGCCATTCAGCCCATGAGGAGTCAGCCCAGGCCGGATGATATTCACCAGGTTTAAATACCAATACATTACTTGGTGATGGCAAGTCTTTTCTTCCACAAGGCGGACTCTCTTAAACTCCTTAGGCTGTTTAAGGGTGGGACTTTGCTTATTGAAACTCTCTGTCGTTATATCTCTGGATTATTTAAAGGCAGTTAACAGCTGGGTTCTTTGTCTGAACATAGGGTGTTCACATTCGATACTTGGCAGCTACGTTCTTTCATGCTCGCTATACTACGACAGATTGTCTGCGTGAGCAATTGTTCTCCATGGAGTTGGGCAAGACATACTGTGATAAGCCGGCGGAAGGTATTTAGCGGCTAATCAAGCTTCTTGGCATATGGGTAATCTTCCCTACAGGCAGGCATACTCTGCACATGATTACCACAGGGCAAGTGCCGTCGATCTTAGGGTATTGGAAGAACCCCATCTAGTGGCAAATGGTGTGTTCCAAGATGTTATTGGTGAACATAATTACTCTTCGGCTTCTTGGTGTGGGTCTTATAATAGAGAGAGAGAGAGTATGGTCCAAGGGTAACTCCTAGTGACAGAGAGGTGTTACATTGATGGAAAGCACATACATGTGTCTTGGAGGGATTTGCACATAGGTGGTTTTCCTCATTAATAAAGGGTGAGTTCATCCAAGCTTGGAGGCTCTCTGGACAACTGTGAAGTATGCATCTTGTGCGCTCATTCCAAGATAGTCTACATAGATAAAACAAAATGTTCCTGCACTCCTGGTGGTCTTTGGTATAGATATGTTGAACAGGAGAGTTGCGAGCACGCTCCCTGGGGTAGTTTCCATTCTTGAGCCTACGCCAGCAATCCTTTGATGAAGTCTGTCAAGCGGATATATTGGTGGTTCCAAACTCTTAACGAAGGTAAGCATCTGTGATTAACAGGGTCGTATGCTGGTGATAGGTCGACGAGCACAACTCCGGTTACCAACCCTTCTCGAAACCATTTGGCTTTCTGATTGCTGGCCGGAAACCTCTTTTATTGGTTGAATGCTCCTCTATCCACAGGTGTGTCAGTGAGCAGGAGACGTTCAAAGAGCGTGTAGGGATACCTGAGGAGTGATATTAGTCGATAGTTCTTTGGATTAGGATGGATCATTTCCCAGGCTTTAAAGAGTGCCTAAACATTTGCTTTCCTCCAGATCTTTGGTGAAATGTGAGAAATAAGGCAGCAATTGTAGAGCTCAGAAGTAACTTTTGCTACTGGGCCAAAGTTTTTCAGCTGCTCAGTTGAGATGTTTTCAAGGCTTACGCTTTTCCTGGTTGAAGTTAAGTAACAGTTTTCCAGTTCGTCCATGTGAAGGGATGAGTGAAAACAGGATAGCTACTCTTTCTGTTTAGTGGATAGTCTTGGGCTTCTTGGTGGGCATTGGTGGGTGCAACATTGGCGCTTGGAGGCTATGTTGGAGCTTTGAAGCCTTCGGATGGTAGACATGCTTTCTTGCTGTTATGGGTTCATATCAGTGGGATTCAATTAAGGTATGCACAGCTTTCCTTGGAGATTCCCCTCGATATTTCATCACTTAGCAGTTGCTTAGCTGACGAAGGATCAGCTTAAGCACATCAGTAGCTTATCTGGATATTCTATAGGCACCTCCTTGGAAGGCCCTGCTGTATACTTGTCCTCCAGCCTCTGGGTATGAAAAAAATCGCCAGGCAGGTTATTTGTTTAACTGTTGGGCAAATTTTTCCTAGTTTACTGTTTACGCGTAGTTTACGGTACGGGGGCTGGTTTGGGAGCAATCTTCTTCACGTTCTGGTCAAGTCATCAGTGAATCCTCGCCAGTCTGTTTGGAAGTCCTGCTTTAAAGGCACTGCAGCGTTAACATGGATCTCGATTGGTCAATGTTGAGTTATTGAAACAGGATCCAGAACAATATTGTACACAGCTAGAAAGGTTTGTTTTGCTACAATAGCTAGATCAGGGTTTGTAACCTTTCTTCCAACGGGCACTTTAAAATGATGGCGGCCTTTAGGGTCGTGAGAAGACGTAGATGCTGTCTAACCATTCTTCGACAGCTTTTGTCCGTCTTTATTGGCTCAGTGTAGCCATTGGGTAATATGGCTGTTGAAATCGCCAATGAAGAAATGAAGGTTGGTGAAAATTCCATCGATGAAGGAGGGTGCTGGATCTACTATGGAGTTTGTTAGAATGATGTAAACTATGACGAGCTGAAGCTCCTAGTGAGGACTGTTGTCAACAGACATTGAGGTTGCTTTTACAATTATTGAATTTATGGTTGGACTTGAAGTTAACACCTAGCAAGTAATATCCTCAGAAGCACGTATACATACTTAATTTGGTCCACAGATTGCTATAACTCCTTTTTAGTCATCAGGTAACATAATACAATATAAACGACAATTTCAACTTACCCACTTCCCATTTCAACCATAGTGCATCTCAAATGTACATGGTCCTCTTGATAGAGATGCCTGTATTCCAACTGCAATATTTGAAAGTATGGAAAGCCAGAAGGGTATAAGACATTCCAGACTTCATAACAAAATATGACTTTCAGTTGTTAATGATGATTTATTATGATTTTATGCTATGGATTTGTTGTTGCGGTCGTTCCACAGCGGCGGCGCCCATTCTCATTGAGGGGGGGGGAGGAGGGGGGAAAGTGTTTTTTTTGGGGGGCGGCCAAGTGGTTTTTTTGGGGGCGGCAAAAGTGAAATCCGGGGGGGGGGAAATTAAAAAAAAAACTTTTGAGTTTTTTTAAACTCATTTTGGCCAAAAAACGCTGATTTTCCAAAATTTGTGATTTTTGGCACCAAAATCGCTGTTTCTTGTCAAATTGGTGATTTTGGTCCCAAACCACTGTTTTTGACCACAAAAGATCGGTTAATGTTCTGGGGGGGGGGGGGACGGTGCAAATGGGTGTGGTATGTAGTAAAGAAAACAAAAATGAGGAAGGGGAAATGCCCTCCCTGGAGCTTCTACTGTTTGTTTCTGATTAACAGGAAACGAAGAAAAGAACATGAAAATAAAATGGTGGCTCATTTTGCGAACAAAAGTCCCCATGCCAAGACTGCATATGATTGAAAATAATGGTAAAATGACTTAATTTTTTTTATATTAAATTTATTGTAAATTTAATCAATACTTTAATGTCAAGAAATTGAAAGGAACAAAAAATTGAGTATACCATTAATATACGACAAAAAAAAAAAAAAAAAAAAAAAAAAAACAAAAAAAAACTATCAAAATGGCGCGGGCCATTTTGATTTTGGCAACAAACTGGAAAACAGATTAATTCAAGAGCGTATCGAAATGTATTTTAATGATCCATCACTGTTATGAAGTGAATAACACATGAAAAAAATCTTTAAATTAAGAAAACTTGGAATATTAGTCAAAATAAGCTAAAAACATTAAAAAAAAAATGGCGGCCATTTTGAAATGCTGGCTTACCCACATTGCACATCGGAAAAAATGTAGCTAATACTTTTTAAACTTTCTAGGGTTACTTTACAAACATATGAGTTTTATCCAATCTAGCAAAAAAAAAACCAACATTCCAAAATTATTGACCTCTAGTGGTTTAGAAGCTCAAGAGCGGTACTACTGATGCTGTATCTATTGTTCGCCAAGTGCTTAGAGAAGGCCAAGACAGACGCACTATACACTGGAACTTTGTAGATTTAAAAGCAGAATTTGATACCATTGGAGGCGGCACCTCCGAAATGCTTCAGATCAGTGGAGTAGAAGTAGACAGCAGCTGGTAGACCTAATGAAAAGATGTATGAGCAAACCATATGCTCAGTAGGGTGAATGCGAAAAACTCACTGAATTGGCGTTACGAAGTCTAGTTGGTTGTGAGACAGGGATGCCTCTTCTCCATGCTCTTCAATCTCTTCTTAGAATTTGCAATGAGAGAGTTCCAAAACCTAGGTCGGAATCCAAATGGGAGAGATGGAAGGAGATTGAAATCAACAACATTCGTTATGGCGATGACAAAACCTTATGGAAATGGTCTTGAAAAAGTTACAGCTATCCACCGAAGAACTGGAAAAAAAGCCGGCGCCAAATGGGGAATGAAGATTCAACCCATCTAAATGCAGATCATTGTCAATTGTCAGTGGTAAAATAATTTAAACAAGAAAAAAATAAACAAAGTAAATGATTTTGTGTTTCTTGGGAGTTAATGTGCCTCGGGTTAAGGAGGACATCACGGGCGCACAAGACTGGCAGCATGGGCAGTCGGTAGACTCAGGAATAACATCTGGGCAATCTGACATCACAAGATCGCATACAAAGTCAGGAATATACCAGTCCTTATACTCCCCATGCACCTATGGAGCGAGTGCTGGGTATTGGCAAGGCAGATGCCCAAAGCTTGGATGAGATGACTCCGGTCCTCCTAGGAGGGACCTTCTGGACCAAAATTAGAATGATGAAATAGGCGCGTACTGAACATTCACATGCACCATCACGGATGCAGTCAAAAGAGACGGATGAAGTGGTTTGGCATGTCGTAAGGATGCCGGAACACAGATACCATACCAAGCCTATACGCAAGACTTCAACAAGCGTAGAAAAGCCAGGTGCAGCCCACAGCAAGATGGAAGGACAAGATCCCCAAGGACACAGGCTTGGACCTCCAAATGCCGAATCTATTGCAAAGGGCAGCCCAGAATGGAGGAGAATTACTCGTGAGAAGAGCAAAGGGACCCCCCGTCCTATGAGTAGTAAAGTCAAAAATGTTTCGGTGAAAATTGTGTGTCTTCATTGGGCGCCAAATTTGGCAGCCTGTCGTACCTGTGACCGAACTTTTTTGGAACAAATTTGTGCATCGGTTGACAATGGGTAAGAACAATTAACTCTACAGACTAGCTCGAACAGTCATAGGCACGGGCAAAGCCCGGGTCTACGAAATAGAGTACAAGGATACGAGGGGTTTTTCCGACGGAAAAACAGGTGTCGGGAAAAAAGTTTTAAAATACTTCACTTACTGACCTATTGGTATATGCAGACGCCCTGAGGTGGGTGTTATTATAACGAATAAATAATTATAGGACCAAAAAAAGCACTTCTGAGGTATTATGAAAACATGTTTCTGCAAAAAAGTCTTATTTCGGATGGGGGAATTTAGTAATGGCAAATTTTAGTATACTTTAGTGCCTTCAATTCTTTCATTTTGCACCAGTTATTGACGCCCAACATCCTCGTTAAGGACATGAATGAACTGCACATCCGTAGAAATAAGAATCAGTGACATTAGGTATGGCATTGTAAGTAAGTAAAGGTGAGTAAATGTCAGTTTTAAAAATTCGTGATGGATCCTGCATAGCGAGTATATTCATGCTCTGACATAGACAAGACTACCCACTATGGAGGTCTAGTCAGAGTCAAACCTCGTTGACTAACTTAGAGATGCTAGTATGTCAAAAGGAAATTATTTTTTCTTTCTATTTAGGAAATCTAATCTCAAAAACATCGCCAACACCTTAAAATGGCATTGAAAATCCACAGAACAGTTGAACTTATTACTTATGCACTAAAGGATTATGTCCAAATTTTTAAAAGATGATACCATAGTTACAAGTTTGGAACTAACAGACAGTACAACAACTCCTGCTGTACTTTGTGCTATTTGTCCAATACTAGTAAACCTTTGAAACGTTCTCAGTAGGTGGGTCTACAATGATCAAGTGCAATTTGAGAGGAAATTTATAATCCTCAAATTAAAAAAATATCCTCCATGTCACCCAGCAAGCCCCAGCACCAAGACCAAGATCCAGTTTAGTCTTCAAATCTGCATCATCATCCAGGGCGCGGAAGGATCCGGATTTTAAAAACGTCAATTACCAGGGGGAATGCTGAAGGTAAAACTTGTCCAAAATGGGATGATGTGCAGAATTACCGAGGCGCTCTTACCCCTCCGAACCATCCCTGATCCGCGCTGATCATGATAAGCTGTAAATGTATTTGAGGCTGGCCAAGCCTAGTAAAAGGAGTATAAATACTGAATCCTTCAGGGGCATGTCAGACGAGTCATGATCATTATCATCTTTTGTTCACATACCGAATCACCCCTCACAACGGAGTCTACTGAAATTCGGGCATGTGTCAGACGAGTCATTATCATCTTTTGCATTTCACATTAGAACAACCTCATTTTTAGTATGACGACATTACATAAAGGTAATAGCGTGTTGGTCATGGAGCACGAATCCCGAAAAGAATATCTCCAAATAGGACTTAAGGTAGGCTGTGAAGTCAGATTCAAGGAAACGTTTTTTGCCGTATCTTCTTAATTGTTGTGTATCCAACATATTAAAAGATACATATTGAGAAGGCAATTACTCAAGGAATCCAAAATATGATACATTTTTTGCCAAAAATACGATTTTTGGAGGAAAATCAGTGATAAAAATGGAGATTTTCACTAATTTTTTTGGGTTCCCTATAAAAAAATATAGAAAAATGTTATATAATGTGCCCTTGTTCGTTTTTGTCTTTCCAGAGTCAGAGTTCTAGGGTCGGTTTCCCCTTTTTCAAATTCTGACATTTATCAAAAGTATTGCCAAAAAAAAGCCAAAAAGCCCGAGGTTCCAATTTGGAACACGCCAAGATGTTTCAAGGTTGACTAAATCACGAATTTTTAACCAAAATGAAACAAACTAAAAAAATACAGACCCTGCTCTGATATGCTCTATACGCATACAATTGCTTTTTACTGTTGCTGATATGGATGTCGAGAGTAATGGGAATCGAAAATCCGAATATCGCCGAAAGTTAAAACAGAGAAAACTACCTTTGTCCAAAATATGGTCCTTTCGCTAAAAATATAGACTATTCCAAGCCACAAGCGTGTCATCTCGTAGTTCTTCACACTGCTCTGCAACAGGTCAAATTGCTTAATATGGATACTCTAATGATCAAATTTCGCAATTTTTGAGACTCAAATCGTGAAATTTAAATTCCCATTCTGTTTGCAAAAGCAACTCAGTGGGCAAATCGCATTTTACAATTGCATAAAAGTTACCATGGGTGTGAGTCATATCGAATCAATGCATCAAGGCGTTCTTGATGCGCTCATTACATCACGCGCGCCGAATAGCACATGCGAGTATTGCGTTTAATAACGCGAAAATTACCCGCCTTTTGGCAGTTCAGCCCATGTGATTGTTTATGGTCAAAAATGCGTAAAATAATAGTAAAAGAAAATGAAAACAAAATTGAGGAAAAAAAAAATTATAAAATATATAGATTCTGTTAAATATAGGAAGAAAAAAACATGTTAATGCCGTTTAACATGAAAAAAACTTAAAAAATGGCCATATGACTAAGTTCCTGACTTCACAGCCACCTTTCAAGACACTATCAGGTGGCTCTTTCACTTTGCAAAGGCCTGCTCATGTAGGTAACAGTGGAAAGGTATTCCATGTGGGTTTGCATAACTCCACATTGTTAATGCAATGTCTAAAGACATAATGTGAGTTTTATGCGTCGACAGAACTGTGTTGTAGTAAGTGTCGTTCGGACAGTAATGACCTAAAATCTACGATTGCGTCCTTATTAGGTTGCTTTTTTCTGTCTTCATTTGCAGGGTAGTTAGGATACCTGTACTTGGTAAGGACATGCTCAAATCTGATTTTTGATGAGTTTTTGATTTGTGATTAGCAATATCACTGATAGTGATCTTTACGATTTATTTTCAAAAGAAGAAAACGAAAGAAAGAAACAGAATTTGCAGGAGAAAAATAACAATACAGCGTAGGTGCTGATAAATACTCGGCATTAGAGTTTATTTTTCTTAAGTGACTTCCGAGCAGAACGCGTCGACAAAGTCCATACCTTAAAGGTGTTTTCGTGATTTCAGCACCTTCTAACGATCAATGAATAAAACTTTTATTTCATATGTCGTAGATATCTTGAGAAACGCTTAGTCTCAAAATTGAGCTGATCCGATCTTGTGGTTTTGTGTTATGCGCAATTGGCTCGTTTCCCACGGTCCATAGGCTACTGTGCTGGCTAATTCTGTCCGTTTACGGACAGAAAATACAAAATTGCGTTACAGATGCGACTGAATTTGCACGTTAGATGGGCCAACATGGATTACTAAGGGCTAACGGTTCAGATGTATAAAAATCTCTCAATTTTTTTTTAGGTAAGTCGGGGGCGAGGATGTGGACAAGGAAATGCCCCTTTAATAACAGTGAGTGATTGCTAAGGCTTTTCAATGCATTATTGGCCTTAACGTCGTGCCGACGAGTGTCAAAAAACGACGACCGACGTTCGTTAAAGTTCCCTGCCCGACCCTGTACAGTACTACTAGGCAAAGCCTGTGAATGATGGTGGCTATACTACCATTTTTTAAACAAACCAGACAAGAGAAGGGATAAACACCACGAATATAAAAAATAAAATGATGAACCAAATAATTCTGATGAAATCAATTTACAAAATAACGGAATCGCGCCATGCATGCCATCCATGCCATGTCACTTTTGTCAGGGGAAATTCCCAACCTGTAACTTCTAAGCAAACTTCACGCCGGTTTGACGGGAGAGGGCGCACAAATAGTGTGAAATCAGGGCAGACGATGGCGGCCAAAATTCATCATTCATCTACACGCCCCACTACCAACTCGCATGGCACCAACAAAGAAAAAACTTCATCCATCAATCTATAAGATGAATGGTAACCTATGGAAACAGTCAACAGTCGCACCTCTTGGATGAAAAAGAAAGATAGAAAGATACAACCGTGTGTAGCTGTTTTCATCTAACGTTGTCAGTAAGCACTAGAGTCATAATTGCCGTATGCGTATACGGCTTTTAGAACATTTTTTTTGTGCTTCTATATGGAACTGCAAGAATGAAAACCCTCACAAAATGGTTCGGTAAAAATCTGAGAACCCAAAAAGGTTATAACAGAACCTAACCAGGTGATATACAGCAGTTTTCAGTTAAGAACTATTTTGGCCTTGGTTGAAGAACAGTACGGGTTCCATATAGAGGACAAGTTAGAAACCTCTTCGGCCACCTTTGTTTTAGATTTTCTTAGTTATCGCTTTACGGCCGAAGTTGATTTTTTATCTGTCAGTACTAGTAAAACGGCTATTTGTCCGATGGTAAGAATGCAATTGGAGGGGGAGTTTGAGATAAAAAACTAACAGCTTGAAATGCTCAACTTTGTTCAAAGAATATGAGGCTTCAACCCATTTTATGAACGTCTCAATGTAGTATCGAATTAATTAGATGAAGGCTTATACAGATTCAATTGAATGATTGTTGTAAAGTGTGAGACACGCTATCGATTCCTTTGTTTGCGTCAATCAAAGAACGGCTATATAAAGTGTCAGAAATCGAGGCGGATTAGGCCACGTAAATATTGTAGTTTGTATGAGCTGACCAAAACTCTATAATACTTAAAATGTTGGACCAAGCTGTCAAATATTATTCTGGAACAAGAGGATAAATGTAAACGTATTAGATTTTCTAGTATTCCTTATTGACGTAAACGACTTGGTTGATATAAAATACTTATTCGATATCATTTTCTTATGTGAATGTTCAGAGTTTGTTGAAGTTTGATGTTTGGAATTATTCAGGCATTGATTTGAATTTATTTACGTGAGAAAAGAAACATTTTAAAATTATGGCCTTAATCTTATCGGTATCGTGACATGGAATTTCTATTTTAATATTTGGGTAAAGAATATAACCTCTCAGAACGAATGGAATTGTCGACACGCCCCAAAACTTTTAATGAACTGACAAGGAAATAAAAAAATCTATTAATAGGATGGGAATATGCCCATGTTGGAAAAAATTCGCCAAGAGGAATGTTTTCACACAAAATATTTTCTAAGGTCTCCAGAACACCATACTAAAAAGTACCCAAAAATATCCAAGTGGTGCATGATGATGAACTACACCTAATTGCATATAAATTCAAATTCCTGGTTTTTATATTGATTTTATGGTACAGCGATCCTAAATAGCTGTCTTGCTGCCCATAAATGTGAATATTTACATTAAATAAATAAATAGCTTACATTTTCTGTAGAAATACAGAAGCTAATTGGTGGGGCCATAAAACTAATTTGATAAATTCAAAATGGCTGCCAGGTTTTAGATTGATTGAATAGGTTGTATTTTATTCTCCTAGATAGCTGTTGTACTTGGGGAATTGTTAATTTACATTTTATAAACGTGGATGTTATGCTTTACCATTTATATACAAATGCATTAAGGTGCATGGCAAGATAGTCATTTATTTCATAAAACCACAAGATGGTGAAAAAACTCACATTTTCCTTGCGTTGATATAGATTTGCGAAACAAATGGTTGTGAACATGTGACAGAACTTTGATTTGACTTTCTTTTAAATGTATATTTCATAATATTTACTATTCCACGGTATATCTCTGATAAGACGTGAACCTTCATTGCCATGAATCCATACATGGGCGACATTGTAGCATTTGCCCAAAATGTGATAAAATGCAAAACCCTCCTAACTTTCCCCTTCCCCAACTACTGATCGAAATTTAATGTCTTTAAGATGCAACGATAGATTTTAATACACCCAAATTGTGTGCCAAAACTACGTCTTCATATAGAGTAGCTACTCAATAGATTTATTACCTTGTAATTTGGCTGAATATTAGGACTGAATTTCGTATTGCGCCTATACTATACGAAATTAGGAATTTCCAATTTCTGTACTAAAAGAAAAGAAACATTTCTCAGATTAATCCTTTCAGTGAGGATACTTTTTGATGGAAAGCTTTAATCAGCGCAAAAATACTTTCGAGTTGTGGGGAGACCTGACCTGATATGTGAAATCTCTCGTTGCCACTTTAATGATGGTTCAGAATCTTGCGCAATTTTGCCTTGCTGTTATCACAGCAAAGCGGCATTCTGAGTTAATCTCAATGCCATATCGTCCCCTTTGAATTTTCAATGTCTGAAATCTACAACTTGGGCAACTGATTTATTGGCTAAAACTAAGAAAGTTGGAAGTGTGCAGTTAGAGAAACAAATTATACATGAGGAAAATGGCAAATGGCATGTGTTCTCCAAATTAACCATTGCACATTTATGGGGTAGGCTGATCAAGTTCTAGATCTGGGAGTGGAGAGTTGAAACAGAGAGTTCCACGTCAGTCTGTACAAGCAGTTGAGCACCGAAGGCCATACTTTCGGCATGTCCATGCATCTCTTGTTGCACAATCGCTTACATCCAAATAGATTACTTCAAGAAGTGATGCGGTGATGGTGCGTTTGTCGGTTGTACAGGAAGATATTTCCTATCTCTGATAAAAAAAAAAAATAAAAAAAAAAAAAAAAAAAAAAAAATCATGACAGTACACCAATCTGCTGTACTTTCGTGCTTATTTGTCCAATAATAGTAAAACTTTGAAAACGTTTCAGTAGGTGGTCTACAACCGATCAAGTGCCGATTTGAGAGAAATTTATAATCCTCAAAATTAAAAAATCTCTCTGTCGGCTGTCACCCAGCAAGCACCAGCACCAAGACCAAGTCCAAGTTTATTATGCAAATCTGACATCATTCATGTCATTGCATGTAAATTGTATTGAGGCTGGCAAAGCCTGCAGGATGTGGTGGCTATATTACATTTTTTAAAAAACAGGACAAGAAACGGGATAAAATACCACGAATATAAAAAATAAAATGATGAAACCACATATTATGATTGAAATCAACTTACAAAAAAAAATTCCCAACCTTTAACCTTTCAAGCAACTTCAAGGGTTTGACCGGGAGCGGCGCACAAATAGTGTGAAATCAGGGCAGACGATGGCGGCAATCATCATTCACTTTAGCAAACGCAACACTACAACTCCAGTATGTTGGCGCAGGGTTAAGGTTAGATGCCTTTAAATGTTGCAAATTGCTATGCTCTATATAGCCGTGCTCTAGCATGTCACCCACAAGAAAAAACGTCACCCCTCAATCTATAAGAGAATGGTAAACCTCTGGAACACAGTCAACAGTCGGCACCCCTTGGGAGTTGAAAAAGAAAGATACCAACTGTGTCTAAGTTGGCAGGTATATAGCAATAGCGTTCATTTAATTGCCATATGCGTATACGGCTTTAGAAACATTTTTGTGTGCTCTATATGGAACTTCAAGAATGGAAACCCTCAAAAATGGTTCTTAATAATCTGAGAACCCAAAAAGGTTCCTACTGTAACCTAAAGGTGATTTTGGTGCGTTGAAGAACCTTACAGGGTTAACATATAGAGGACAAGTTTAGAACCTCTTCCAGAGAAGATGCTCTTTCGCACCTTTTTTTATATTTTTCTTAGTAGCTCGTTACGCTATAGTCTGATTTTTTATTCGTCAGTAAACGCTATTGTCCGATGGTAAGAATGCATTTGGAGGGGGAGGTGTTGCGATAAACAAAAAACTAACAGCTGAAATGCTAACTTTGTTCAACAGAATTATGATGCTTCAACCCATTTACATGAACGTCAATTTAGGATCGAATATATGAAGGTTTTATACCAGATTCAATTGGACTAAATAGATTGTTGTAAGTGTGAGACACGCTATCGATTCCTTTGGTTGGCGTCAATCAAAGAACGGATAAAGTGTCATGAACATCCGAGGGGATTAGGCCCGTAATATTGTGTTTGTTATGAGTGACCAAAAACTCTATACTACTAAATGATTTGACCAAGTGTCAAATGTTATATCTGGAACAAGATGAATAATAAATGTAACGTATTAGATGTGCTAGTATTCCTTATGACGAAAAAGAACTTTGGTGAGTAATAATTATTATTCGTATCATTTTCTTATGTTGAATGCTTCAGAGTTTGTTGGCAGTTTTGATGTTTGGATTTTCAGTGCATTTGCTTTGAATTATTTCATCGTGAGAAAAGAAACATTTTTTTAAATTATGTGCTTAATCTATCCGGTATCGGACATGGAATTTCTATTATACGATTTGGGGTAAAGAATATAACCTCTCAGAACGAATGGAATCGTCGATACGCCACAAAAAAACTTTAATGACTGCAGGAATAAAAATCCTCTATAATAGGTTGGGAAATATGACACTCTGACTTGGAAAAAAAATTCAATAGCATTGTTTTCCCCACAAAATATTTTTCTAGTCTACAGACACATACTAAAAGTCCAAAAAATCCAAGTGGTGCATGAACTACACCTACTTTGAATAAATCCAAATTCCTGTGTTTTTATATTGATTTTCTTGTACAGCTATCCTAAATAGCTGTTGCTGCCCATAAAATGTGTAATATTTACATTAAATAAATATAATTATGCTTTCATTTTATGTAGAAATACAGAAGCTAATTGGTGGGGCCATAACTAATTTGCATAAATTCAAAATAGCTGCCATGTTTTTAAATTTTAATTGAATAGGTTGTATTTATTCTCCTAGATAGCTGTTGTACTTGGAATTGTTATAATTTACATTTTATAAGTGGATGTTATGCTTTACATGTTATATACAAATGCATAAGGTGCATGGCCAAGATAGTCCTTATTTGCATAAAACCAAAATGGCTGAAAACTCAACAGTTTTCCTTGAGTTGATCAGATTTTGTGAAACAAATGTTTGTGAACATGTGACAGAACTTTTGATTGACTTTAAATGTATATTTCATAATATACTATTTTCCACTGTATATCTCTGATAAGCCGTGAACCTTCATTTGCATGAATCCATATCCATGGTTGACATGTAGGCATTTGCCCATAAATAGTGATAAAAATGCAAACCTCTTAACTTATAACTACTTGATCGAATATTTATAATGTCCCTTAAAGGTGCAACGAGAGATTTTAATACACCCAAATTTTGTGCCAAAATAGTTATTTCATATAGATTAGATACTCAATAGATTTCTTACCTTGTAATTTGCTGAATATTAGGCTGAATTTCGTATTTGCGCCTATACGAAATTAGAAATTTCCAAATTTTTGTACCAAAGAAACATTTCTCAGCTTAATCCTTTCGGATGAGGATATTTTTGATGGAAAGCTTTACATCAGCGCAAAATACTTTCGATTTTGTGGGGAGACCTGATATGTGAAATCTCTCGTTGCACCTTTAATGATGGTTTCAGAATCCTTGCTCCAATATTGCCTTGCTGTTATGTCACAGCAAAGCAGCATTTCTGAGCTTATCTCAATGCCATATCGTTCCCAATTTGAATTTTCAACTGTCTGAAATCTACACACTTTGGGCAACTGATTTATTGGCTAAACTAAGCAAAGTTGGAAGTGTGCAGTTAGAAACAAATCTATACCATGAGAAATGGCAAAATGGCATGTGTTCTCAAAATTAACCATTGCACATTTATGGGGTAGGCTGATCAAGTTCTAGATCTGGGAGTGGAGAGTTGAAACAGCTAGTTCCACGTCAGTCTGTACAAGCAGTTGAGTACCGAAGGCCATACTTTCGGCATGTGCATGCATCTTCTTGTTGCACAATCTCTCTTACATCCACATCTGATTACTTCAAGAAGTGATTGCGGTGCTGGTGGTTTGTCTGTTTGTACAGGAAGATATTTCCTATCTCTGATCTGCCAACCCCAGTCCTCTGGTGAAAGACTGTTTGCCATCCCCTTCCACTCCTGCATTTGGTAATACACACGCAAACTGCAATGGTACTTGGCTGCTGCTGAGGTTGGTGGCAAAGTTCTTGCTTCTAAAGCAGATGTTATTACTGATAGCTTCACACAAAATCTTCTGTACCGCAAAGAATCCAGATTTTCTGTTTGGTCTCCACCATACAAACAGATCAGCGCCCTTTCCCCAGCCCTGATGATATCACTTGGATCTGTAGCTGTTTGAATGAAGGTGTTTGCATATTCACTGAAGCTGTCATTTTTCATGATTTTCTTGAGGGCTAATCTCTTGCCAAGTCCAAAAATACGTGACGTGGATCAAAGACCAGGCGATCCTAGGGAGGGGGGCGCGCGCCTCCGGTCATTCTGCAAAATCTTGCAAAATCAGCCCATTTTGGACACGTTTCATCAAGCCTTCAGCCCCCGTCGCTTTTGCGTTTTTCAAATCCTGGATCCGCCCCCTGACAGCCAAGACGTGCAGGACGAATAGATATGGTCACACACATACTCCTAGAGTTTTGCTTCCGCTTCTTGATATCCCAGTCCTCCCCCCCCCCCTCTCTTGAATTGCTTTAGCTCAGGTGTCAAAAATATATCCATAGCATTCACCTCGACAGATACCAGGATCTGAAGAAGGTCTGTGTCAAATCACCAACTAATATGGTGTCAATTGATCTAGCAGATTTCACTGCCGTGGTGACAATGAGGAACATCTGCATCAGTGTAGCAATGAAATGTCCCTCACACAACCCACCTTCCAATCTTTCACTTCACTGAGAGGTTGATTAACCTCTGCTTATTTACTTTCATTCGCAAGTAATTCATCTTGCTACGATTTTCTCACCATATCCTCCGATGTGAAATTGACTGTCCAGGCGGGGAGAGGCCGGGACAAGCTCCTCTTCTTCTCAGATGAGTTGATCTCCTATCGAGATCCATCTTGATACCATCAAAAACTATTGTTGGTCGCCCATATTTGGTTGGTACGTAATTAATAATCTTGAACATATTAATTGTAGGTACTTCCAAGGGAGACAATGCAGGAGTACACCACCAATCCCAAACTAATTGAACATCACATCTGGTAGTACTGCTCTGTGGTAACACGCTTCCACAGCACTGTTAGCTGGTTTGTCGGCCTCTAAGGGAGAGACGATGGCTCCAAACATTGCTGTTGATGACCGCATAACTCGTAGCTAAATACGGATGATAAATCTTCATCTTCACGTTCTGACTGACTGCCCTTGTCGCTGGAAAAGTAAGCTGTGATCTACTTGCACAGAGTCATTGTTGAGTGTTTATAGACGTCCTTGGCTCTAGTGGCACGCTTGATCTGCTTTTTGATGAACGTCATCCACATTCCTTTCCAACCATGGTATCCAAATTTGTCTTGCCTATGTCGCTGGCCTGAAAATGAGCTACATTAAGTCTTTTCTATGCAGTCATCCATTCACTATACTATGACATCTGAGCTTAAAGGATTGCGTTGCCTAATGTAGCCGAGTAGTTCTTGGTGTCGTTAACCTCACGATTCGTGCCGGTGGCCTTCATATCCGTATGTTGTTCACGCCTCGTCTCAAACTTCACGCCGACTTCACGCCTGTCAAATCTTGCATAGCATTATTCACCTCATGCCGTGATGCATGGAGAGAATCCACGCATTACGACGTGTGTTTCTGACATTCCGCTTCCCCTAGTTAGACACCCGCTTGACTTAAACATTTCTCATTAAAACTTGCTCGATATTAAGATCAGTGGATAGGCCTGCCCAGAAGCGATCACTTCTTCGCACTACCTGATACACCCTTCTTTGAATTCTCCCTATACACATCGGGGTGTGTCTTGTGTAAGGCTCGCATCATTCGACGTCGACGATAAGGCAGTTTCTCGCATGCAGATAATGTCCCAGAAGCAGCAAATCTCGTAGCATTTTGTGGTGGTCTGCAGATGTACTCCCATGTTCCATTTCTCTCAGCTTTAAGGAACATGCGCAAAATGTCAATCATTTCCATATACTGGCGACCAGAGAACTGCTGTACGTGTCTTATCATAGGCCATCTTTTCGATAGGCCTTCCGTTGACTAAGATTTCTGCTTAAAGAGACATGAGGAATTTTCCAGAAGAAGCCGGCCCTCAATTTTTGTCGCACCCCGGTTTTTACATATTTGGATGCTTACCAGCTCTTACCATGTCTAGATCACACCTGACTTGAATAAGAAGCCGAATACGCCGTCGTTGTCCGGCACGACAGAAAGTCAAAGCCTGGTTTTTCTATGATGAACGATTACGATAGCAGGCAGTTCAAAAAAAGGTTTGCGGTTTTCTTCACCAGCTGTTTATTCCAATAAACCTCGAAGCGTTCTCGGTAGTGGTCTAGCAACCGATCAGTTGAAATTTGAGAGAATTCGTATTCCTAAATAAATCTCCTCCTGTCACTTTAATACCATCCGAGGAGTATATTTCATCCACTAATTCTGTGCAGACAACAGTATATCATAAGCTTTTGCGCTTCTCTCTCGCATGTCCGCCCTCCTAACATGTTTGTTCCCTGTTCTGATTAATCAGGTTGCTCCTGTTCATGTTTCTCTCCTCTGTCTTCCCCATGATGCGCCTGTCTGGAACCTCACAGAGTTGCTCCTCTTGCTTGTTTGGCTCTCAATACCTGCAAACGTTTGCTCTGTCGTGAACCACATAGGATTGCGCCCGTTCATTACTACTTGACAGGAACTGCGAGTCTGCGAGAGGATGTGTCCTCTTGGATAGTTTTGCATGCATGTTGTACAAGGCATCTACAAGTATGGTATTCCGTGCAGCGTCAACCAGAAGTGTCCCCTTACATTTCTAGAGATGCCTTTCCACTCAGCAGTCTTGCTCACAAGTTGCTACCATAAACTGCTTCAAGAAGTTCCTGGAGTCCCTGAATGACCTCTCAAATGTTCAATGCTCCCATGAACTCATTTCAGTGTGCATCCCCCAAGTCTCAGGACAACTGCTTCAGATCACTATCACTTGGCTGGCTTCTGATTATTGTGTACAGTGGCCTTCCCCCAAAGCGTCTGATCAATGCTTAAACAGGTGTAGTATTATACTGTTTAGCATTGTCACATAACACACCGCAGGAGTGGGGAGTCTACGCACATGATGGATCACTGATTCCATATCCTATCACTGGTACTTTACAGATTTGCTTTACTGGTTGTGGCCATTATTTTCACCACTGCAATCATTCCACCATGAGGGCCGGGGGTTGCGAAGGAGCAGATGTCTTCCACGCATGTCAATGTTGTGTCCTGTCTTTTAATTCCCCAAATTTACAATGGGCTGGTACACTAGAAGTTTGACAGTAGCAGAAGCTTTGAAGTATCTAATGCTGATACGTCCAACAGGTAGCCATGTCTGCTGTGTTTACCGAATTCTAGGTATAGGCTTGCAGACCTTTGTAGCTGGTGTTTGGGTGGGTATGATACCCATTCCATTGAAGGTACCCGATCAATTAAGAGTGCCAATGTTGTGGTCCACATTATCAGCTACATACTGAATGTAGTGGTCTGGTGCAAAGTTAGGTATTTTGGTTCCTTGTGACACTGTAGCACTTCTTTCATATTCACTTCTGAATTGGAACAGGAGAAGCAATGGGCATGCAGTGTATCTATCAGAAACCGCGATGAAAAATGATGGTGCATTTCTATTCCAAGAGGAGCAAAAAGAACTCGTGGCCTTATTGCCTGCATTATGGCTTGTCCAACTGATGCCAGTTTCACATATATTCTTACCTATAAACATAGTCCTCAACAGCACCTGTGGAGAATCCGGGAGAAACTGAAGTGCAGCTGTGGTGGATGGCCTCTCTGCAGTAGTTGAAAAAATGTCGCGTGTTACTTTCTGGGACTTATCGTCACTCTGAATGAGTTTAGCAGCAGCTTCATTTATCCTCACTTTCTCCTGCTCTGGTGTAGTACTCTTCTGCTGCCTGTGGAATTCAAAAAGTATAGAACTGGCCGTGTTTCGAAATGTAACAACATATGTATATATTCCATTTCAGTGAATACAATCCTGTAGTCACAGGATCCTGTAGTCTCATTTTCATATACTTTACGCTAAATGCTTCCTCTTCCGTATTTTCCAAGCACGTTTGCATCTTATCGACTATTTCAGTTACTGTCGTTTGTTCCTCATCATTTTCCTCCAGAAACTTAGCAACATTCAGGAATGCATATTCTCTCGTCTCTTGTTTAGGTCGGCCAAATTTAGCAAATTTGGCGGTTCTTGTGCTACCCTCAGAGTATGCCTGTGGCATCTGTTTTGCTGTTCGAAAATTCACACTTTATTGATTGTGATATACAGCATCAGCTGTATGAAGATCATTTACACATGCAAAGAATCACCAACTCCATCGATTTTAGAGCGGGTCGTTACTACAGGGTGAGTAAAAAAAGGTTTTTTTTACCGACCCAGCTTGATAGCTCAGTCGGTTAGAGCGTCGTGCATGTAATACGAAGGTCGCCGGTTCGAATCCGGCCAAGCGCACATGGGTTTTTTTTTCAACACTATCGTGCGCTGGCCATCTCCAGGAAAAGATTAATAATATATACATCCTTGTCTACCTGGAGAACTAAGTAGTTTAAATTTCAAAACAAATATAATCGTATATGTTAAATATACAGTTCTGATGCTATCCGCTAGGAAAGCGAAGGACGCCTTTCGAACCTAACACCTATAGATTATATCTATCGCTCTTCTACCGACCCAGTTTGATAGCTCAGTCGGTTAGAGCGTCGTGCATGTAATACGAAGGTCGCCGGTTCGAATCCGGCCAAGCGCATATGTTTTTTTTTTTTCCAACACTATCGTGCGCTGGCCATCTCCAGGAAAAGATTAATAATATATAAATCAGCTTTTATTTGCCGGTTATTTCATTTCAATGCGATATGTAGAACAAAAGATATGCTTTGTCAAAATGGAGAGTGCAATTTCGGATTGGTCCGATTTGCAGTGGTTACATTTGTAAGATTGTGTGAAACATGACTTTGTAGCATACTCAAAATTGGGTTATTGATTGGTAATTGAACCTATTGAAGATATTGACAATCCATTTTGAACTTCATCATTGTTATCGTTGTCTTTCTGATCAGCAATATTTTGTATTTTTTCAAATATTAATCAGTCATTCACTTTCATTAGCAGAGTTAGCCGGCCCTATCAAATCGCTCAAAATTACCCAGAATGTTAAACCAAACCAAATTAAACCAAACATTCATACACTCTTTTTTGGATTCCCAAAAAATCTACGATTCTATATAGGCAGAATAAACAACAAAAACACGAAATAAACAAAAAAGAAAGAAACTTCTGATAATAAGCCTACATGGACTAATAAAGCGGGCAGAATTGGAAATAAAGACACCAGTGGCAGGCCATACAGATCCACGGACCAGAATAGCAAGAACTCAAGCCAAACTGCCAACGTTTCTCTTTTTAGAAAGAACACAGGTTGTGGTAGATCCAAAGATGAACGTTTGGTTATAAAACACGGTTGCATGAATCTCGAGGTCTTTAGTAATTAGAAAAACACTGCAAAATATATTGTTTAGTTTACCACATCCATGATGGGTTGTTGCTATCGAGAGCGGCGTTGTAATATGTGGGTCTGTTAGCGAAAACCAGTCGGCCAATTTTATGTCTGTTTCCGCCGGAAATTCGGCAAAATGTTATAGAGGTGGTGGCCAGGTGTGGTAGGAATATTTTTTAATTTTAGTGACGGCAGTTCAGTTGTGGGGAGGTTTTATGCTCTTTTAGGGACATCTTTGGATGCATCGCTTGTGGTCTTTTTTTACTGAAAACCGATTGGTTTGTGTTGCACGTGTTTAAGACGGTGCAGCGGGGATGCGTCCGAAAATGTAATGTAATAGTGATATATACTAACCCCTGGTGTAAAAGTGCTTTTTTTTACCAAGAAGTGGCAAGGGCAGAGGTCAAACACGATTGCAAGAGTAGCACATTGCATATATACTTGGCAGCGCCCTTGGAGGTTCAGTACAGTGAATTCTAACTACCCGCCCTTGCGCAGAGTTAGTGTAAACAACACCCTGGAGAGAGGCCACAAAAGAGGGGAAGGAAGGAAGTCGGGGGAGGCGAAAATAACCACAGAATCGCGGGAAAGAAGAACCGAGAACCAGATTAAAAACCCCCTGAGAAGAAAACAGTTAAAGGACCGGCAAAGGTGACAGCAGGACTGGGACATAGAAAAAAAAAAATCCAAAGAGTGATGGACTGATTGTTGCTGATTGGTGTTATTTGCACATGTTTTAAGGTTTGTTATGTTAAAACTACTGGGTCTGGCTAATGAATATTAAAAAGGACCAACTGGCAAGTTAAGAGCCGAAACCATTTGAAATGTTTTTTGGGGGGAAGAGGATGGAAGTGGTGTTAAATAATAAATGGAGTCCTGTTCGAAGGCGTCCCGGATTGCGTATGCACTGGCGTTTGTTAGGGGTTTGTTTTCTTTCTTAGGAACCTATTGCTATATTTTACGAATGTGGCTATTTTCCTTATTTGGAGAAAGAGCTGGTGATCCCATTTTGATGCAAGTCTCCCCTAATTTGTAATGGTGGTCCGGCCTCGGGCTGTTTGCCATGCGCTCACCTCGGGACTTTCATAGGTGGAGTGAAACCATGTGCATATGGGTATACTTTGGGTTTTTAGACTTGATAAAATATGTAATAGATATATTACTTTGGAATCGGTTGTTCAAAGGTTAATAGGAAAAAGAGGAGCTTGTTGTGTTAAAAAACACAAATCTTATGCCTATTGTTGTCTTATTATGTAGCTATTTAATTAAATCTGGCCGTTCAAGTCTTGGCTAAACAATTAAAGTAGCAATTGTTGCGGCCATCCTTGGCTATTTATGAGGGGTTGTTTACAAAGAATATTCATAACATATGGATGCACTTTACTGGGCAGGGAATCAGAACTGTTGTTATGGCCTTCGTTAGGTAGGTAGTCTTGATGGCGAAGACAACGGAATGAAACGCAAGCAAAATATGCATTCAGGGACTGTAATAGATTTTCTGCCTCTAAATTTGCATATAAGGACAATGACCGTCAGTTAAATTTAGGCAGTATTAAAATATCCTGTTGTCTAATATGTTACATGTGTCATGTAGTAGAAATGATATGCTGCATCAGTGAAACGATGGGACTTATAATCAAGCCTGAATTGAGTGAATTTCCTTAGTCCCGAGCGATGGGAAATATCTATTGTAACCAATGTCACAGAGGAAATTTTTAACAGCGTTCATAAATTTGGGAAGGCAGAAAAAGAAAAAGAAAAATGTGGCCCGATACACTGTTTCATGAACGAAATACAGATGGCATTTCATGTTTTGTACATCATCTTTGCATATGATAGGCAAAGCAGATCGGACTTGACCACGAAGTGGATTTTTTCTCTGCCGATGGACATATGTTTGCAATTTTAATTTCCACCGCGACTGTATTCTCATTCATGCCAGAAAAGTACAGGTATAAGTGACACGAAAGGAAGGGTTTGGAACAACACTAATGATATAAAAAAGTACTGCACAAAACACTGAACTTTGTTATTGACTTTGTATCGTACTTGGTCTCTCCCGCTGTAGTATTTGCACGCGTTTTCATGAACATGTTGCGTAAGTTCCGTTTGAATGCAAAAATCCCCATTCGAAAGCTTAAAAGCTCACGCAAGATACACAATACTTCTACAGTTCAGTTCATTTCAATGTTCCTTAAGGATCAGGCAAATAAAAAAACACAAAAAAGCACATGAAATGATACATTTCTATAGCATTCTTCACAATGCTTTTTACTTTAAAAAACATGTTATTTATTTAATGGAAAATGTTAGGGCTAATAGTATATCCAGAGTAAATAATACATATTTATCGTTTGTCGCTTGTATTTCGGAGGCGCTCCCAAGTAAGCACACTCTCATGATTACAGTTAGTTGTCGCCACGCCCAGGGAGATTAAAACCGAGGCCCGCAGCTGGAAAAATCGGGGGATCCTCAGTCTAGCAATAGATAACGCAGCGCAATTGAGGGCAGGGAAAATGTCCCGCTAAATGATATATTATTGTCGAGCGGTAATTGTCGGCGAACTTTATTATAACTAGACTTAAAATATGTAAAAGAGAATTGGAGAATAAAACAACATAATTAAAATAAAACAATACAGGGAAATTACTTTTGTACCAATGGACCCACCTTTCCTAAATTGGTAGGACCAAATTAGATGTGAATGGGGAATTCCCCAACTCTCATAAACACGTGTTTCCATCTCTACATGCCCGGTCCACATGTTTGGAAAAGGGCTGGCGATTTGTTAGTGGAATATCAAATAATACATAGCCTATATCACCGCGCCCCAGGCGTTTCAATTTGTATCAAGACTTGAATGAGTAATTATTTGCCCCAGCAATCGTTAATTAATAGGTTTATTATGGGTAATAAACAAAATGTTGAAAAATTCATCAGCTGATGGGCCCCGCTCCTACAAGAAATGGATAACCATAAATTTGCAGGAATGCCGAGGGTAAGGTGCAAGATTCATCGCGCACTTGACCTTGTCTTGTCAAGGGTCGCTAGGGACCATAGGGGCAGGTCAATACAAGTTGAGCAAGTGAAGGTCCGTGTAGTACGTGCAAAAACAGACGAAAAGGAGGTGGCACGCCGGCAAAAGGGAAGTTGCGGAAATATCAAGACAAACTGATTGGAAGTTGGATTTCATGAATGATATGAGGGAAGGAGAATTTATTTTGGCATGGTTTTTAGGGCAAAGTGACTAGGCATGTTTCATCCTTGGTTAGCATACTACGTATGTAATAATAAAGTCATAATGACTGTCGAATGTGATTGGCCAAAGTTAATTTACGTGTCCCAGTTCGGATGAATGATTGACAGATTTCGCTATACATTCACCATCGGATATAGCTAGTTCGTGACTCGCAGCAGGTCTCAAAGAATCCAATCTTTCTTAATGTTTGGGGGGGGGGGGGGGGGGGGGGGGGGGGGGGGGGGTTTTTTTTTTGGGGGGGGGGGGTGTGGGAGGTGGGGTGGGGGGGGGGAAGCAAAAAAACAGGCGGAAATAACAATGAAAACTGTATAAAACAGGGACAGATTGCATTTTTAGAAGGTTGGACAACTTTGGGCTTTTGAGCCCAAAAACAGTGTCCAAAATATTTTGAGAGACACGTGGCACATGTAACCAATTATGATTTATTGATCACCAGAAATCTAAAATCCTTATTCTAGAGTGTATATCAGCTACCTTGCCGTGTCCTAATTTTGATCGATCTTCTCCTTTCCGTTTAACACCGAACCATTAGGCCTATAATGTTGGATACAATCTCCCAGTAATGGACAAACACGCTTAGGATGGACGTCCGCACCCATAGCAATTGCGATGAAGTAGCTGAAGTAGCCGTCTTGATTTCATCAAATAGAATGATCGCAAGCATTGGCTACAGTTGGATGTATTACATTGAACAATTAAATATTAGCGGAAGAATATGCCACAAGATTTACAAAAATAGGGACACAAAGTGTAGCGTTCAGAGCAGGAAACCTCTAGAAACATGGAGGGCCGGTTAATTTAGGACATGATTTGCAAGTCGACCAAGGTACGGGGAATATAAAGGGGGAGCGCTAAAATAGGTCGAAAACGGTAATAAATATGGTCTTAACAAGGTCGGGCCTATAAATCGTAATATAGTAATTCGTGTTAAAATTTATTCATCCGTCTAATAGGACCATAAAGAAAATCGGTAATCTTTGAGCATTGTTATTCAAATCGTCTAATCTACCTCTCATAGTTTATTCCCTGGTGTGAACGGGCCCTGTTGGAGTGTGTAGAGTTCAGTGCGCACGGGTAACCCATCTTGTTCCCACATGCTCGCCCAGACCGGATAATGCTTATTTCGAGATGCAATGCTCCTTTTCATTTAATAGCCTTATCGTCAAAGTTCAGCTTTTTGATTGATTAGAATGTATTCCAAACACAGGACTCCAATACCGACAGATCTGAATTCCGACTAGAAAACCACACAAAGGAAAATGTGAATGTCTTTTGCCTCACGGTGCTCCCCAAACATTTTACCACAACACAGTGTGTTACGGAAGCGGAGCCACAAGGATCGAGTACCAAGAACGTTATTTTACAATGTTTTATCGATGAGTATCGCGCCAAAACAGCTGGGTTTCCCCCGGGGGTGCCAATTAGCCGACGACCCGAGTAAACCATGAGTTAGGGAATCACATGGGGGCCCGGCTGGGGGCAACGATAACTTTGCCACCTGTTATGTTTTTCTGGATTGTGTGATGTCATAACAGGATGGCAGTCAGGTCAATAATGCATCATAATAATATTTATTTAATAATCCTCGTTTTCCATATAAAAAAAATTATTAAAACACATTTGAGAAACAATTGATACCAATAGAAGAGAAGGGGAGATAGGCCACGCGTATCTGTCTGTTAGGATGGGGCCAAGGATCTACGGTCACGAAAAACAAGTGGGTAGATGTAAGCTTAGGCCGGGCTAGATCAATTCGATTGGTTAGCGGATTCAAGGTCGTGGGGATTATTCAAGGTCAAAGAATGTCAATGGATGACAAACGCACTGGTTTTTAAGAGGAACGAGGGTTGACGTTCCATAAACTTGGTAGGTGGGTGCACCCTTGACCGTCCGAAGACCAAATTTGTATTGGTCTGTGGAATCAAAAGGTCATTCGGGGATCATCAAGGTCAAAGGAGGTCAACTGGGGTAAACATTGGTGGATGGGAATTGAACCTTGGAGGGTGGGGTTGATTGTTGATGCGAAAACTTTAAAGGTCACAAAAAGATCATCAGGGGTCATTTCAAGGTCAAAGGAGCGATAAAAAGTTGGTGTCGCGGGAGGACGACGAGGTCACACGTTCCATGAAACTTGGTCTCTGGACGGTCAAGGGAACACCCACCCACCGAGTTTGTATTGGTTGTGGATCAAAGGTCATCAAGGTATAACGTCAAAGGAGGTCAAAGAGGTCAACAGTGTGTATGGACATGAAAATTTGGAGGGTGGGGTCGATTGTTGATGCCGAATAATGTTAAAGGTCATGACAAATTATCTATATATTAATAACGTGGTCGGTCTATCTGTCGGGGTGTTGACTGAGTCTATTTTCTCGGAGACCGAGGGTTCAATGGATCCTGAAAATTGGTGGGGGAGAACTGGGGAACATTGACCGCAACGAAGAACCGACGTTTGTTTGGTTAGTGGATCAACGGGTCATTGGAGGTCATTTGAGGTCAAACAAGGTCAAATGGACCCGAGTCTATTGTCCAGAGAATGACGGGTAACTTGGTGGGGTGGGTGCCCTTGAACCATCCGAATAGGAGATTGTATTGGTTCGTGAGATCAAAACTGGAAAAACTTGGAGGGTTGGGTAGGTTTTTTGATGCCAAATTTGAAGGTCGGACATAGGTCATTAGGGGGTCATTTCAAGGTCAAAGAGGTTAAACGTTTGTTTATCGGAGACCAAGGGTTGCACGTTCCCGAAACTTCGTGGGGGGTGCCCCTTGACCGTCCGAGGTTGTTTTGGTTAGTGATCAAAGGTCATCAGGGGTCATTCAAGGTCAATAAGGTCAATGGGGTAATCCATTGGTGTAGGGACATGAAACTTGGGAGATGGGGTCACTTTTTGATTGGCCGAAACTTTTAAGGTCAGGACAAGGTCATTAGGGGTCATTCAAGGGTCAACTGGAGGTTAAACGTTTGTTCTCGGAGATTGAAAGGTCAGACACGTCCTGAAACTGGTGGGTGGGGTGCTCCTGACCGGCCGAAGACCAAGGTTGTAGTGGTTAGTGGATCAAAGTTCATCGAGGTTCAAATGACGGTCAATGGGATAAAACTGGTGTATGGACTTTGAAATTGAAGGGGGGGGTCGATTTTTGACAGCCAAAATATCTTAAAGGGCACCAACAGCACAAGGGAAGACATCGCCCTTCCTCGGTGAACGGGGGGAAACACGACGGGTCCCATTTCCGCGCGGCGGCGCTTTGACAATCCGCCGTTGTGGGGCGACGGGCGAACGCGGAGTGGCCTTTGCTCAGCACGTGGGATGTCACTACCCCGTGCTGTATATAGGCGACACCCCGCGCGAGGCGTAGGGAAAAAACCTGCTTTCTTTGGGCGCATTTACGGCCGCAGTCTAAAAAGGCTTTATGGGGTGAGCGCGCAATTGCATAAAAAAGAGGCTGCGGAAGGCATCGGGGACGATGTCCACAGATTGTTAGAATGTGGTCGTGACCTTGTCGTATTGGTTTTTTTTTTTTTTTCATCTTTTTCCATTCAAGGTCAAAGGAGAGTCTCAAAAGGGGTAAAATGTGGTGTACCAGACGAAACTTGGTGGGAAGGGTCATTGTTGATGCCCAAAATTTGTAAAGGTCACGACAAGGTCCACAGGGTTCATTCAAGGTCAAATGGGGGAAACATTGGTTGATGGACTTGAAAACCTTGGAGGTGGGGTCGATTTTGATGCCACAAATTTGTAAAGGTCACAAGGTCATCAGGGGTCATTCAATGTCAAAGGGGTAAACATTGGTGTTATGGAAATGAAAACAGACAAAACTTGGTGGGCATGCATGGACAAAAGTGGGAATTTGGGAATGTCATTCCCGGGAAAATTTTGATATTGGAGGGAATTTTTTAAATTAAAATAAAGAAATACATTAAGAATAAAGGGAAATTTTGAAATCTTGGAGGGAAAATTTACTATATTAGAGGGAAATTTTGATAGTATTCCCGGGAAATTGGCATTTCTTTACAGACAGGTGGGTGGGACGGGGGTTGATTGTTGCTGCCGAAAATGTTAAAGGCCACAACAAGGTCATCCAGAAACTTATCAAGGTCAAAGGGGTCGAATTGGGGTCCTTCTTTTGTGTATGGACATGAAACTTGGAGGGACGGTGAGGTCGATTGTTGATGCTGAAAAGTTTAAAAGCGGCACAACAAAGTCATTAGGGGTCATTCAAGGTCGAAGGAACCCCAACCCACTCAAGGGATTGACTCCAAACTTAATACATCTATGCATTCCCTAAACATCCCCAATTGATGGGTTACTGCATCTGATGCACTCGTTAAGATGGAAAGAAGATTGAGCTATGAAGCCAAGTGTATTCATGTTGCATAATGCATTCTAGGGTCTAAGGCAGAAATCGGACCAAGTTGAATTTGCCCTCTCATAATTGACGAAGAATATCTTTTGTTCTATGTATCGGAGGCGGAATGAAATAAAGGGAATATTAAAGCTTTTTATTGGCTCTTACGGAATACCAAACAAAGACCAATACGTACTTTTCTTTTTATCAAAATGGCGAATTCCGAGTGTTCACATTATTTTGGGACAGCCTGTATTGTGTTCTCCAGTGAGTGATGATGCTCTTGTTTCCGAACGTATCCAAATGGGCCTCGTCTACATGCCACGCGTACATGTTGATTTTGGTAAGCCTAGACCGCCGCACAGATCAACGCAGGAAGCCGCGCGTGTGAGCCGTGACCGCACCGCCGCCGAGATCACCACAAGAGCCGCTTCGGGAGCCGAGAATGCCACCGGATCACCGCGAGAGCCGTTCCGGAAAGAGAACCACCGCCGGTATGCCCCGCAAGAGCCGTCCGGAAGCCTTGGCAGCTGTCGGGAATCACCGCAAGAGCCGTTCGTGGGAGCCAGACCCGCCCCAGGTATCAACCGCAAGAGGCCGTTCGGTGAGCCGGCCCGGGGCGCCGCCGTCGGGATCACCGCAGAGCCGTGTCCGTAGGCCTTGACCGCCGCTGGATCACCGGCATAGCCTTCGGAGATCGGGACCAGCCGAGCCCGAACCGCCGCGCTGGATCACCGCAATCTCCGGGATACCGCAATCACCGGTAATCACCGCAACGCCGGATCACCGCAAGCGAGCCGGGATCGACCGCTGATAGCCGTTCTCGCAGAGGTAAGTGCGTTAAGATTTTAGTGCCAAAAGAATTACTTATTTAGAGCATTCTTAAAATAGGCTATGTCTTACGCTATCACCGCCAAGACCGACGGCATAGCCGAGAACCACCCGCGGAGTAAATCACCCCCGCTGACCCCCAGCTCGGACTTCCGGGAACCCACCCCGGGGACTTCCGCGAAACGTCGGGCTGACCCGGCGACCGTCGGATATCGGGACTTTCAGGCCAGCCCACCGACCGCAACGACAGCCCAGCGGCCACGCAGTTAGAGTCCGCACAACCGTCATCGGAGCGCCGTCCGCATGGGACGAACGTCTGGGTTCCAGGTCAAGGATCCGAACCGCCGAGGTTTTTCCCTCGGACGATTGGGTGTTCAGAGGACAGCCATGCGGGACATGAATTCTGCGGCGCTCAACCACCTCACCCCGCCTTCCTACTGCGGACCACCTTACCGTACCGATCAAGCCAAGAAAAACTCACACGAGGATCCATCAGTCCCGGAGTCTCGGATTTACAGGGAGATTCCACCACCTGCAGAAGAATCCGTCACTAGGAGTCGTTCACCGATGATGCACCAGAGCCCTACAGTGGCGCTCCTTTCCTATTATAGCAGTTATGCTAGCGAGGACATCCCGATCAAGTGGCCTGAACCCTCACCAGAGGTTGCCGAGCTGGGAGAAACTAGCTTCAGGGGTAACAAGCCAGAGAGCGGCGGGCCGGACTTACCGCTCTTGGCTCCCTTCAGGAAGCTCTGCGACACGCCCACCGGGAAGAACCAACCGGAAGGAACGTCCTCACCGGGGCCCCACCATTGGACCAGAAAGGGGGACGGCCGAATTGCGGCCTGGAAACCCTGGCCAAGGATGGTATGCGACTATTGAGCGCATCCTTCCTCACCTTCGCCCACCGTATGACGGATTCTAGACCCCTGTCAGATTGCATACGAGTGCAGAGAACAGGTAACGTTCACTATATACACTCTGGGACCTAGCGTTCTGCACGGGGAACACCTTCGCAGGCTAAAACTCAGCACAGCAGCCGACTGCCGCAAACGCGCAGACTTTCGTAGGACTATCCGTCAAAGACCCAGGCGTCCAAGAGTAACAAGGGTCAATCTCCCCAGAAAGGGTGCAAGGATACCGACGCAAGGACTGCGACGGCGGTGGATGCAACAAGGGCTGGTCGAACAAAGTTGGACGGGGGTCACATGTGCATCCGCTCCTCCCCGGAAGAGAAATACTATCCTCAGACCTCAGAGCCTCCCCTTGCGTTGGGTGGTGGGGGGGCGTGAGGGCTAGGACACTTCAACAGACCGGTGGAGGTCGGTGACTTCGACTCATGGGTTCTGCCCGCACACAGAGACCGGACCTCAAGGATTTGAACAGGCTAGACTGCTGCGGATATCCAAATGTTTGTACGTGTTCAAGCCCTTCTCCAAGATGGCGAGCAGCTGCATCAGAAAGCGGCGAGCCTTCCGTACCGTCCCGCGCCGTGGCATCCTCCTCAACGTTTTGGTCTCACCCCAAAGAAATCCGGGCGATGGCGCCCGATCCTCAACCTTAACCGCTCAGAAAAAGTTCTTCAACAAGCACGCCCCTTCAAGAGGGAGAAGCCTATCAATCTCAAACGGAGCCCGGGGGAGCACCCCCCTTGACTTTAAGTAGCTTACTGTCCACACTCCGATACATCCTTCCCATAGGAAGTGGCTCGTTTCCTTCCGACCGCTCGTTCTATCAGTTCCAGTAACTCCCTTTCGATTGGTCGACAGCGCCCCGCCATTCACCGGGATCAGTGAAGGCGTGTGGTAGCAGAGTTTTTCCTTCCTCAGTCGGAGAAGTCATTTCGTCCTTCGTCTGCCTGTACGACTGGCTTCTGGCAGCGCCTTCCAGGGAACATCTTCAAGCACTCCTTCGCGGAGCATCGAACTTTCTAGCGGCAAACGCTGATGCTCAAGCGGGGAATGGCGTTTCCGACCGAGCCGACGCATCGGCATCCACGACGCCAGTGCGCCGGGATCCTCATGCAACTCATCTAAGCACCTGTTCTCTGTGACTAGAAAACTCGTCATGGAGTGCAACAACGAATTTCGTATCTACATTTTTCAATGATTTTGCAGGAGAAGCCATTTTTTTTCATATCTTTTGTACTTTTCAAATGAAAATAAATTCTTACATACGATAAAATGATTTTTTTTAAATACCCTTAAAAATATTCATTTCCCACTTAAGTCGAACTATTCGAGTTTGGCTAATAAAATGGCGTAACTACACACATGATTTCCCGTGTAGTGAAACAAAGTCTTATCTACCACTTCGAACTTTATTGCACACACGGAAATTCCAATTTTTGAGTGGTCAACCTAGCGGTCGGATCTACACTAATGAGGCCTAAGTTAGCCTAATAACTCGCGGCACGTAAGTTGAGCCTTATACTTTAAAATATATGTTTAATTCATGTGCGTATTCATTAACTTTTGTAAATAATTAAGTATTGAACGTAATATTGAGTGGAAAAAGGTCGTAACTACTTTTCTGATATATTTTTAACAGTTTGTTTTGTGCCGAAATTAGCATAAATTTGATAAAAAAATGAAATTGACTCTTTCACAAAATATTTTGGGGAGATTTTTTTACTTATAAAACCTTTTTAAACCCATCGCTTTACAAGAAACAAAATGTCGTATCTACATACTATTTTTCCCGTGTCGTGCAACAAATTCGTATCTACACCTAAATAAGCCTATTGTAGCTTATAACGCCTGCAATAAATTGAGACTGTCCCCTGAAATGTATATCAAATTAAGCGTAAATTGAACTACTACTTTTCAGGTATTAATATAAATAACTCAATTTCAACCAAACTTTCAGTTACGACTTTGTTGGCACTCACATGACGAAACTGGCTTCTCAGCCATAGTGACCGGTGGTTTCACTTCGCAGACTTTCGCATTTGCGAGTAGTATACGCTGCACGTCTATCGCGGTTAAATATTCGCCGAGGGAACCGGATGTCCAAGAGTATTCCAGACTTCCTACAGTCATAAAGGGATAGCAGGTGGCTTCAGCCGGATACTCTCCGCCGGGAGATCTATTCCATCAAGAAAGAACCCTCATCTTTCTTCTCAGTACGGACGATCTGAGAGCGTGTGGGAGCCCACGTAGGAGACACTCGCCTCTCGGAAACTTGGACAAGGAAGTTGGCCGAGCATCACATTCTCACGTTTGAGCTGTTGGGCTTTTGTCTGGCGCTTAGACAGACTGTCCATACTGGTCAAAAGGGAGGTCACGTCCAGCCCGGTGCGACAACATGTCGGTCGTCTCCTACTTACAGCAGAGAGGATCCGGGAGTAGCACCATTTGCCTACAGACAAGTCCTGGAGTGGTGTCTCCGGCATCATACCACCTGACGACCGTCCACTTTTCCCGGTGGAAAACAACACCCTGGCAGATGATATGCCGCCCTTTCGAGTACGACAGCCGGGAGGCATGGACCGTTCGAGAGTCCGGGGGGTGCTTCGGTGGCAGTCCGCACCAAGTCAACCCAAAGATATGCAGTATGGCTTTCAACAGTCTGGATCACCCCCGCGTGAACCTGTTCGCTGCGCCGAAACGCAACGCCTAGCTCCCGACATACTGCTCGTGGGCCAAGCTCCTCTCCGATATTGTTCGTCCCGTCATCGGGGCCCACTACCGTTATTATGGCCGGGCCTTACCGTTCCACGGGGATACTTAGTAATGGATTTGGTCTTCCCGTCTCGTTGGGGCCCCACTACCGTTATTACGGGCCTTACCGTTCACGGGAAGACTTATATTGCATGACATTATTGTCCAGTGGCAATCACCCTCCACCGGGCCCTTCACCAGGACGCCATGACATTGGAGCGGGACGGAGTCGCAATTTATACGAGCTTTCCTTTCCTCCTTTGTGCCGTCGGGGGGGCCGATCGCCCGAGTCCTACTCTCAAGCTCCACCAAGACAAGCAACTGCCGCATGATTCTTGTGTGCCCGTATTGGATCGACCACGTGGTTTCCAAGACTTTTCGGTCTCTGCTGTTACGCCAAATCTGTTGACTCTGCCTCGTGAGGAAGGGACCTGGTCAAGAACCCCGGGGGGGGTCACTCCGTCTGATGGAGATTCCTGAAGGCGATCTACATGACTGAATGGCTTCCACATCCAGCCCTCCGACAAAGCATGCCTTTCGCGCCAACTACGCTGCCCACTTACTGGAGAAGGCAAGGAGACCTACATACAAAGAGGATTTGTAATTCCCAGACTTGTCATTACCGGTAATGGGTGGTGCAAGGATCGCCAAGTGGACCCTGGCGAGCAACTCTCTCAGCCATCCTCCTGGGATTTGGCGGAGGCCATCACAGTGTCTAACTCGCCATGCTTCAATTATCTCAATCAAGGGAATGCTGCACACCGCCGCCCGAACGTCCTCTAGCACCAGCATGGGACCTGCCACCAGTCCTCCAGCATCTCTACTGTCCTCCTTATGAGCCTCTTCACCAGGCGTCCTTAGCGGACACCACCAAGAAGAATCTCTCCCTTGTCGCCGCAGCATCAGGCAGGAGAGTATCGGACATCCATGCTCCGTCTATAGCAGAGAATCACCTCACCTTCACGGGGAACGCCGCTCGCCTTCTTCCCCGATCAGGTTACCTGGCCAAGAGTCAATCTATCAGCTTCACTCCACAGCTGATCATCCTCCCAGATTTCCGACAAACTTCAGGTTCCGGCGATGAAGGACCCTGGTGTCCAGTTAGAGCCTTGAAGTTTTACCTCAGCAAGACTCAGCCCTGCGGGGGGACTCACGACCAGCTCTTCCTCACAACTCAGAAGCCGTTTCGCCCGGCCTCTCCAAGACGACATTAGCCAGATGGATCGTGGCAGTCATAAAGGAGAGCCAAGCTAGTACGGAGGCTCGTCTGACGGGGACGCACATAGGAGCTCACGTCGTAGATCTCAGGCGGCTGCTTGGGCCTCCTACCGGGGAGCTTCTATACAAGATGTCATGGACGCCATGGGATGGGCTTGTTCTTCTACATTCCAACAAGTTTATCTCCGAGATGTCGTAGTACGCAGCGGTTCTACGGCAGCTAGGATCCTATCATCAGCTTCCTCGTCAACACAGCAAGCCTCCACATCTTCCAGTCGCCACAGCTCCCAGTAGCACTTTACCCATTGAAGTCGGTAAGTGCATCTATTCTGTTATTGTTTTGTTCAACCTTCTCCCGGCGAGATCATATCACCATAGCTCTGCTTGCCTTATGGCCCGAGCCGAGTACTACCAGTTGCAATCTGTGGCATAAGTCAGGCTTGAATGGGAACGTACTAGGCGATGTAGGTGATTCCCCTCTCCCCCTGGGGAGAGTCATATCACCATAATCTCCGTATACTTACCATTCAAGCCTGACGCTCCCCCCCCCCCCCCCCCCCGTCCGGGCCGCTGCGCCGCCCAGGACGGGGCTCACGCTGTTCGCTCTCCCGCCCGTGGAGTCAACCCGGTGGTAAGAGCATACCAAAAATGATCCAGAAGTTAGTGTTGCTAGATCATTGCCCCTGACGCGTGCGCACTCAGGGGTCGTCAAACTTTCCAGTGGGTATCGTAGGGATTTTGCTATAGCGAGCGTAGAAAATGAAAAGGCTTAAGTCAGACTTGAATGGTAAGTATACGGAGATTGTGGTGATATGACTCTCCCCCGGGGGAGAGGGGAATCAGGTCGATTGTTGGCATGGAGGCCACGACCTTCATTTGAACTTTTTAAAACACTTGAGTTTACGACCTACTTCTTTCTAATAAAATGCAGCAAACTTAAATGGCCAGTCAAAATTAACACTCTCTATGTATTCACGGATGAATTTTAGTTTGACATGATTACATGAATTGATGAATCTTGGCTCGCGTATCCGGGGGATGAATCGCTGAAAAATGACGCATAAATGTATCATGTGTATGTGACGAAGACTCCATGACCATGATGACTCCCAAAAAATTCAAGCCAGTTATGAAGCTTGACTTCGGCAGAATTTGTGGAAAGAATTTAGTATTCTGCCACCACCCTATGAATTCGGCAGCCTCAACGGATGTGGTGGCAGAATACTGAATTCATCCCGAATTTGTGACAGCAAATTGAAAAGACCCCCCAAAACTTCGACAAAGGCTCCCCCAGGTCTGGGTGCAACTTTGGTCCCGTTTTTTTTGCTGCAACTGATCTATTCCGTCCTCATAACGATGAAAAGTAGCATACGTGTAAAAGCAATGCCGTTCACCGTCATGACTTAATTTCACAATAACAGTAAACACATTACACAGTACACGTAGCTTTTACCACATGACGTACGCCATTTACGTTCATATCCAGGCTTGTTCGAATGCCATCACTAGTCTACAGAACAATATATCCAACTTGTTTTGTTTCCGTAAAATACTCGCTAAAGTCTCTGACCGTAAACATGCCGTAAATTGTAATCCGCCTATTTTCACGGCAGCGTTCCTCCTGGTGGTTTACGTAGCCGTACTTTGTTTGAATCTGTTGCCAATGGCAATGACTGAATGAGTAGTCATGTGATAGCTTGCAAATAGTTCGGACTACGAAACGCGATGGAAACAAAGTAAGAGCTAATTTGATGCATTAAGGTTCACAAATTACATTTTAAAAGTTTTTAAAATGTTAGTATTTTTCTTTTTTTAAGTTTTTAATAATAAAAATTAATGTCCTGTTGTTGGAGTGAGAAAGCTAACCATATTATATAATTTTTATCAATCCGCGGTAATGAGATGTAGGTTTATTGTGGATTGAATGATTATGGCGCATGGGTATGAGAGGCATTGGGTGACGTAGGGATCCATTTGTTAACATATTTACACACTTTTAAAAACAGATTTTATTTCAAAATCAGGGAATCGTGACGCTGTTAAAAATGAGAATAAAGATATGATTTTTTGAAATCGGTCCTCCATCTACGTCCGATTGAACCGGTATAGACCCCATTTTTGCGTGGAAGAACTCGTTCTTCCACTTAAAATAATATGGTCTAAATAGAATGGAATGGATAAAAATTATTTTTTGTAAGGGCGCGCATGCCATTGTGGGCTGAAGACGCATTAAACCCCATTCAACCTAAAACCAAGCCAACCAAACCAAAAAAGAAATAACTGAAATAAAAAATTAAAAAAAAAAAAAAAAAAAAAAATGGCTGTGGAGCTTGAACGTGTCTTTTAAACATATAACATAAAAACCAAAAACAAAAAATTAAAAATATTTTTAAATATATTTAGCATATGCAAAGTCCACGATCCATTGTTTATATTCTTAAGCCTATAGTAAATTTATTTTGTTTAAACATATGGGGAAACCCCCCAGGGGTTATCTGGGAGTTTTTGAAATTCACCTTTGACCCCCAACAGTGCCCCCCCACACCCCCAGAAGTGGAGAAATTTGGAAAATCTGGGTCTGAATAATGGTGCGTGATGCATATGTTTTGATCATATGGTCACGCTGCTATCGCCTATGGGAACCGTGTATGCAAAATGCAGTTGTGTTTTATACCTCCAGGAAATGCCTAAAACCCAGCAGAAATGTACTTTGAAATACTTAACGGCTGAAAATAAATGAAAAATGACATGAAATTCGTCCCCAAAAAATCTGGAGGGGGGTGATCACTATAGGTCCCTACCTATTTTTTCCAAGTTTTCTGGAAAATGCGGTGGAAATGTGCTTTTTTAACCATATTTGAGGCACTTGAGGAAAATGCGAACCATGTCGGAATATGATTTGGTATTGTGCCAACACCCTTGAATTTGGCAGCCTCAACGAAAAAACTGCATATTGAGATGGGTGGAAAGAATACTAAAATCTCATTACTTACCCCCCCCACAAGTCTGGATGACTCGGATTTCTCATAAAATTACCCATTTCTGATGATTTCTCATAACAAATGACACCTTTAAGGTAAGGATTTCTCATAACAAGGACCCATGTCTAAGGAATTTCTAATGATAGAGGAATATCCCATATACCCCTTTTTAAATTAGAGTACGCGTAAGGGGTTATGCTGGCTAATAATTCCGGTATGCGTACCAACCCAATAGAAAAGGCAACTCGACCCAATGATACCACCTAGTTTAACAGAATTTGGAGCCTATTTGTGTGGGTAGGTACGATGATCACATGTCGGCCACCTCTACTCTCCTAGTCAGGCAAAAATCATATGCACAATAAATAAACTATCACTATCAAAATTATGGTAATGATTTTCACGTGTACAATCATTGAGAATATCAGGCCCCAAGTCGCTGTTCCTGTACTCTATAGCTTGAAATACAGACAATAACCACTTACCTAAAACTATTGTTTAGTGAGTATTAGAATCTTTGTATGGAAAGGTACTTTTTGATATTTAGGCATTCATAAAAGTTCCATGATCACTGCACAATTATTTCTAATTGTGTGAACTGCAAAAGATAGAATTATAATTAATTTTTTATTCTTCCTCATGCGAGATGTTGGTCACTCTGATCATGGAAGTGCGACCGCCGCATCGTGATAGCTTAAGTTAATTGCACACACAGTCCCCACCAAGGTGATGTGTACCATGATGTACCGATACGGCGGTGTGAAATGTTGTAAGAACTCAGGGCCAAGGACTTTGGAAGAAGGACCACCCATATTTGACGTTTGCCTGGCACGTACCCTTTGCCATACATCACATGTTCAGCATTATCACGTACGTAAGTAAATACATAACATAGGCTACACGCCTATGCACGGGAATGCAACAGTGCGATGCACTTGATTTCGGGTTGGGTTTTGACTGATACCTTCGTTAAAGATATGATTACCATATTATATTCCACTAAAGCTAACTAAATAGTGTGTGAGAATTCAACCGGACCGCAATAAATCCATGATCATACCTAGAATCAGGATGAGCTACACCCCCATTTTCTATAGTCGTGTAAATCTATGTTAGAATAATGACCATTCACCGATGTCACAACAAATTTTCACAAAACCAAATGCCGCTCAGACAATTATCGAAAATTTGGGTAGGTACGCATACCGAAATTATTAGCCAGCTTAACTCATTTGCGATAGAGTACCCCCTGCACAAATTGGACCGATGTGTTCGCTAGTGGTTAGAGCATCCGCCTCACAGTCGTGAGGTGTGGGTTCGAACCCCGACCGGGTCATACCAAAGGATTTTAAAAAAATGTATACGTCTACTGTGCCTTTTTGTTCAGGCGCTGGCATTTAAAGAATGGAGTAAGGGAGTTAACACGCGTAGCTACCAGAAAACTATCTCCTGGCCCTACTGTAGCTTCACGCATTGAGCAGACGCGTGGCCTCGGGTTATGGACACGGAGCTAGGCACCCCCTTTGTGCGCCAATAGGCACGGGAAGGATTTAACTTTATTTTTAACTGCACAGTTGCCCTAGATGTAGCTGTTGACATCTTCAAGTGCGTATGTTTCCATTGACCCATTCCAATTTCCACTCATGTACTCCAATTCGACGCACTGGCACATTTTTTCACAAAATATGAAATTTCTTCAATGGCTCTTCAAATGGTGAGTGCTAGGCCATTGGGCAAGAACAGAATATATTTTACACATAAATAAACATATCCCAAAAAAGATAGGGACATTGATATGAGGATAAAAGACATCCAGGTGATTTGAGTCGCCAACCTTTAAGGTTTCCATAACGGAATCAGACAAATTTGTATATCACATGAATATTTTTGACTCGTACTCAATGGTATTAAAACCACAAAGGTTATAGAACGATCATAACAGTGTGATAGTGTGGAAAACATTGCATACGGCGTGTTTAGAAGCCATTTTCGTCGTCTGCTGAATTTAGCGTCGCCGGCGACTTTAATAAAAGTTTGTTACCAGAAGGAAGCTGATTTGGTCTTGAATCAATTGCGGTGAGGGCTTTTGTATATAAAAAAGACCTTCAACCATGCAAACGTTATCGATTTGAACAATCTTGAGGGCGCACTGATTTTTCATATGTGCCCCTAGTGTCTCTTTAGTCTTAGGCCTATTTACTTACAATGTATTGATTTCTTCATACATTCAAAATTATGCGTGAAGTCTCGGAGAATTGATGAGACACAAACCAGCACAAGGTACATGTCGGCCTACGTACTGCCGGTCACGGAGCAAAATTTGGAGGCCAAAACAACGCCAAGTCTGAATTTGGAATGCCTTTAGAAAAAATGTAATGTTGGTGTCTCAGCCATTGATATGACCATTCGTGAAAAAACATATCAAGTAGCAAAAAGAGATTATATTAACAAACTATTTTACAGATTTTACCTAAACGGTGCAATATGAAAACGTCGCAGGTTAGATATGACGTAAACAAACAGCCAGCACTTCCAACAATCGATCGAATAACTAGCAGTATGAAGTGGGCGCCCTCTAGTGACAGAGGTCGTATGTGAAAAAAAATAAATATACATAGAATGGTTCTGACGCGGGAGAAACATCTCACGAAGTTCGATGGTGATTGGTTTTCGTGGTTTTTCATAAAGTTAAATATTTATTCCATGCCCTTTTATGGCGCGAAAACTGCCTCATTGTTGACTTTATAAGGGCGACGTTGGTACGCGATCAAAGTCAATGCGTTAATAAGTGGCCTTATACAGCGGGAGCGGCCGTTCGACTGGTTGAAGTTGGTGGAGCCAGCTCACTGTGATGGATGGGGTTTGAGAAGTTATATCCACAGGTGGACGAAATAGTAGGACATCTCGTGAGAAGTGATCAGTCTGTGATGGAGAGCCACATAGGCAGGCTGGAGCATGGTCGCAGCCCCCTAGGTTGTTCAAGGTGACTCATTTCCTAGTGGAAGATAGCGTGTTGATAGTGAATGGTCTGGTCTTGGAGTGATCTGCCGACGGCTAGCTAAGATGTTGAATGGGGAGCTGGAGAGATTAGCAGAAAGGTCGACGAGAGCAAGTCTCTGTCTTCCAAGTGGTGTGCATGTGCGACGTAACCAGGAGGGGGGGGGGGTGGCAGGGGGGGGGGGGGCAGCTGTTCCCCGGTGGGGAAATCTTGCCCCCCTCTTTGCCCCTGAAAAATGAGTGATTACATAGGCCAACACTATCCTAACGCATTTTAATATAGCTCCCCCGAAAATGTATGTGCCACCTTTGCCCCCCCTGAAAAAAAAGCTGGGTACGCCACTGCTGAGGTGATTCTTTGGACAGTGTATACAGCAGGTGCTTGCTGTCCACCAGAGCCTTATTCACCAGTTTATGTGTGATGTTGCCCCTGGTAAAAATTCTGGGACGAAGGTAGCAGTAGTACTGTGCCCAGCTTCTTTGTATGAGAGTTATTGCACCAATTGCTTGGACGGCATATCAATGCAGCGCTATAGACCAAGAATTCAACTTTCCTAAAGTGGCCTATCCGGAGATGTATTTACAAGTTGCGAGATGCTATTTGAAGGACATATCATTTGAGGCTTAACTATTTCCCACAGTGAATTAGTACTGAGACAACTTTATGGTTTGCACAAAATTCACTGAGTCAGCCTTTATTGCGGGTGTATTGTATTTATTGTTATGATACAAACAGATTTTTGTTATTCCAGTGATTCCTGCGTTTTATATATATAATATAAATATATATATATCTATATAGTATATAAATATATATGATATATATATAATACATCAGTGGTAGAGCGAGTGGTCTCGCAATCAAGAGGTCGCCGTTCGAATCCCGCTTCAGCCAATGATTCTTCTCTCGTTTAGTTTCTATATATTAATATCTATGCTTACTATTATATATATATAATATATATATATATATATTATAGTATTAATTATTATATATATATATATAATAGATATATGTAACACTTTGTAAATCAATGGTGTAACCAGAGGGGGGAGCTGCCCCTTGGGGATTCTTGTCCCCCTCTCCCCCCTGAAAAATTAGTAATCTGCACATGTCTTAAGTGAACATATATACTAACAAATTTTAATATGTGTCGGGCGGATTAAGGGGCGAAATGGTACCGTGCATGTACCGTGTGCCAAAAAAAACGCAAGACTTGGTGGCAGTAGCCATAAGTTTTGAACCCGAAAGCACGTGCATGCACTATTCGTTGGCTGTTAGTAGATGGGATGTAGCTAAATATCCTGAAAGTCATAAAGGTAGAGTCAAAATTTTTAAGATAGACTCCCAGAAATCCAAGGAACCTGCAAGAGCCATTTAACCGAATTGAGGCGCTCTTAACTATATACAAATACGGCACTGTGCGTTTGCGCCAGAACCACCAATATGAATTTTTAAGTCCAACCACCATTCCCCCTTTTTTAAAAGGACAGGGTACGCAACAGATTATTAACAGATGAAGTTTCATTGGTAATAATAGCTAAAAAACATGCATTTTAAACATTTAAAATGAGATCTGAATGGAATATATGATCAACAATCTCGTATTGTCCAAATAGACTGCATTGGATTAGAGGTAATCATTCAACATATTTTGTGACGGCCACAAAGATGTGATCCTTAACCCAAAATTATAATGACAGAATGAATATCTGATATGTTATTGAGTTTTGTGTTGACAAAACATAGGTTTTACTTTCAAAATGTTGAGAATGTAACATTTGTCTCATAACAAGCAAGTGCAGACCAATGCATTTATCATTTAAGTATGTGGAGTTTGTCTATTGTCTTAGTTATAGTTTTATATCTTCCTGAAACATATTTTATCACAATAAATTCTGTTTTATTAGTATCAGTTAAATAATAATTATGTAAATGCAGTAATTGTTGAGCCAGTAGAAGGTTCTGAAGGAATTTTGGGCAAGTAAATATTGATTGCAATTCAATATTGCATTTGCCATTTGGTGCTTCATTGCCAGTCTTCCCCCTGCGGGTTCGGGGTTAAGAATAGGCCCGCTGTCCCCCCTTACATGACGTAAAAGGCGACTAAAAGGGGCCCCCTGCGGGTTCGGGGTTTAGAATATGCCCGCTGCCCCCCTTACACTATAAGGGGCAACTCGTCTGTTTTTTAACAGACGGGTTGTATTTAAATTTAAGGTTGTATTAAGGTTTCTATTATGACTGTATCTAGATGTACTTGTTAAAATAATATGATAATTGTATTACTCGTATAAGTAGTTAATATCTGTATTAGTTAACATAAAACATACTATTTACATGTATCAATTACATATGTACATATATAAGACCATCTATTATCAAGTATTGCTTTAATGTTTCAATACTGTATTTGCATTATTGTGTTTTAAAGGGGATCTGATGTGATTATTAGTATCTGTAGTTGAATTTTTTTCATGATGCATGGATGGGTGATGAACTTTGTCATCAGTGTATGATGTGTATACCGTAATTTTAATTTAGATTTGATCAGTGTATCTTGTGAAGCTGTGTTTTTCTATGTGAATTGTTGTATTCAATTGGGTTATCTTTTTTTATACATGGATGGGTGATGATTTGGTTCATCACTGTATGATATGTATCTATTTACAATTGTTGGTTTAAATATTGTTATTTAAAAAAAAAAAAAAAATTGTGATTAGAATTTACTATGGTGTATGTTTTAAAATGATTTTGAATTTAAAAGGTTAGATTTTTTTTACCTTTTTTTCTTTTTTGAATTTTTGGGTTTGAGTTGTCGTTAAATCTTAATACTCACTCACTCACTCATTGCCAGTCTTGTGGTTACCAGCTCCTCATTTTTGTAAAATGGGTTCTGCGGGTTACTTGATTGTTGGGGTCATATCTTAAAAATTATTGACTCTATCTTTATGAACTTTTCAGGAATATTAGATAACAGTCCCATCTTACCTTACAACAAAGAATACGTAGTCACGTGCTTTGTTCAAAACTTATGGCGCCTGCCACCAAGTGTTGCGTTTTTTTGGACACACGGTAGAATGTATAAATATACCAAAATGGCCTTTTTACGCACGGTGGACGCTGTGGGAGAGCGTGGCCTAGTGGTTAGGGTGCTTGCCTATGGCGCAAACATAGCAAAACAAAATCTCGGGTTCGAATCCCGGTGGGGTCACTTGCTGGATTCACTCGAAGTGCTCAATTCTGGAAATTTATCTGTAATACGAGCTATTTATTAATACGAATAACCGCTCTCCTCCATGGTTCACTTGGAAATTGGGCAAATGATCATGAAAGCATCCCGGCCTTCGGAGGGGACGCGTTATCCGTCGGTCCCGTGCGTACGAGAGTCATAACTTACATTTACATCGCAGTCAGTGTCGAATAAGAGGTAGGGTGTAAACCCGAGACGTTCCCATCGCCCCAGTTTCAAAACACGCGGGCCATGTTAGGAGCATCCGTATCAATAACCGCTGCCCCGGATAACTCTACACAGTTGAACAATCCTGACACCCACAAGCCATTGCGAATGACTTGTGGACACGACGAACGAACGAACGACGCTGTAGTAATTTTGGTAAAGCACTCCCTTTCAGAATTTCGATCCGCACTGTTTAAAAAATTTGGGCCCTACCGGAAAATTTGGCGCCCAATATCTCCCCCCTGAAAATATATGTACCCCCCTCTGCCCCCTGAAAAAAAGCTGGTTCGCGCACTGTAAATTGGTAATGCCTCGTTTTTTGAGGTTTAGGGAACCCAGTAAATTTATCTGTCTGAACACTAACTGTCTGTCACGAGGGCTAAGATGTAACTAACAAAAATACAGTGTTCATCAAGCATGGCATTCTTTGTGTAATCAATAGATTTGTTTATCTACAATATACATATCGATTTCCCACCAATTGTATTGAATATATTTTGATATGAGTAGTTAACACTGCATAAATCCCGTAGACGTCAGATATTTGAACCCACGTCTCAACAAGCGATTTCATTGCAAGCAAATTCAGTATGTCAACTTAATAATTTCAGCTGTCAAAGCCCCCTTTAGTTCTTATAAACGTCGTGACCATATCAACTCCTCACAAATTAAATATGGATGACAAGACACCATGAGATCCTGGATTATCTTGTCTGTGTGACGTTTACTGTGTTTTAGGACTATGCCAATTTTAAAACCGGTTTCAGTGTTCTATTACCAGAGCTGAAGGAACAGCTTTCGACTAGTACGTGGATTGTCGGGCGTGCCTATCAATAATTTGGCAGGATGGGGTTATCTTTTGTAAAAATTGTTGGTTTTGATATTGGTGGTGGTGGGGATGGTGGTGGTAGTGGTAGTTGTGTTAGTGTGGTGGTAGTATAGTGATAGCATTAGCTATCGTGGTAGTAGTAGTGATGGTAGTGGTAGTACTAGTGGTATGTAGTAGTAGTAGTGGTGGCGGCGAATTATGGGGTAAACACTGTAAAAATGGTGAAAACAAGTAAATTTTGGTTTGTACGGGGGTCAAAAAAGATTCTCCAATTTTTGCAAAACGTGGTTCAATTGTTGGTTCAACTCATAGAATTATAGGAATAGTTTTGACATCTAGTTTTGTGACTATCTTGTTGGTTTTATTAACCAAAATGTCGAATAAAGTAAACAGCTATTGGCAGCTATTAGAGTCTATTGAAGCTTATTGATCTGTGATATAATGTGAAAACTAAGCATAAAAAAATGGTACAATCACAACATGTTTTCCAACCTATATCTAATATAATTAAGTCGTATTGTATATCACATTAAAGAGAAAAGACCAGGCTTTCCAGCATTTTTTGTTTCATCTCATTTGCTTGTTTTTCCATCGCGAGATTACTCCATTTTACTGCGGAACACAAAAAAATCGAGTTTGTGGCCACTTTCTGGTTGAGTGAAAACGGTGAAAGATTTAGTTAAACATAAGTTATTCACATTTGAACAGATATGAAATTCTTTAAAAAGGATTAACGTCATAAAGAAACTCCATATACAAAACAGTTTGCGTACATGGTGGAAGTTATTTCAGTAATGTCTGGCTTAATAAAAGTGAATAACATTCGACATACTGTTGGGGTTGTTATAGAAGTGAACCTTGAGCGTACAGCAAACTGAAGGAGAGGTTTTTATGGTCTGGAAGTATCTGAAACCAAATTCCTACAAACACCTTGAAACTTAGCTTCCAAATTAATTTTTATTGACTTCACAATTTAGTAAATGCACAAATATCGTGCAGTATTTTAAAACCATTTCTTTTTTTTTGGGGTGTGTTATTTTGGTTGCAATTACATTCCTTCTGGCACGATTTTAACAGATACCAATTTTTGTAATAATCAAAAGTTCCAGGCGGTGAGCCAGGCTGTATTCCTCCTTTTCAATTCTTCACACTAGGGACACATCATATATTACCTGAATTAAAGCAACTTTTACACACCCTTGTACACACCTAAACTTACTTTTGCACCATTTTTTACCCCAGAACACCGCTATAAGCCATAGATAGCGTAAACTACACAAACCTTTTTAGAATCATTGTAATCTGAGAAATATGCATTGGATTTCAATCAACCTGATTTACGCATTTTAAAATCCTGACTCCTGGATAACCTTGAAACCCATACTGGGTCCATGGGGGGGGGGGGGGGGGTGGTTAGTTAGGGCTGGTAGGGTTTTTTTGCGTTCGTGGGGGGGGGGTTAGTCAGAGGTGATAGGGATTTTTTGTGGTTCAGGTTGACGTTGTTTGACTATACCAAATCTTCTTTACTTCTTTCATTTCTATTGGAGCAAGAAACCAGGACAACCTCTGCATCCGCACATAATCCAATAGGCCGCCAAAAAGGCCCGCCGGTGGGTGGTCGGGGCGGTACTAATGAATGATGCATCTTTTATGTTTTTATAAAAAATCAAAAAATTAATTCAATGTTTTTTTTAATGCTATAATGTCAATTTCATCCTTAAAGCCGCCATATTACAAATGGCGCGAAGCAATTTCATTTTAAATTTAAAAATGATGAATCATAAATAAGACATTTTAGGAGTTGGGGGGGGGGGGGTTGGAGATACAAAACGCTAATGTTATTTTTAATAAGATTAATGACAACTTCATTGATCAAATCTAATGTGGCCGCCACCGGAAATTTAGACTTTAAAATCTACTAAAAAATTATAAATCTGAATGATGCTCCTTTTTTAAGGATTTTGAGTTGAAGATCGAGATGCTAAATGATATTTAAATGATAAAATGTCAAATTCATCATTTAAAGTAATCTTAAGGAATCGCTTATTTTGTAAAAAATCAACATATTTGAGGGTTTCATTCATCATACACATAGGCACCGTGTTCTCTGTAGAGCGCCATATAAATGTATTTATTATTATTTTATTATTCTACCAAAATTTTACAAAATTAGACGCACATTTTGAAATCATAATAAGAATGTGGATGTTGTTAATTTGGAGCCCATGCTATATATTTTTTTTTACAGAGTATACATGTCAAGTCCTATAGAGTCGTCCTGCCACTCTGGGATGAATCTCCGGGGACGGTGGAGCTCATGGAAAGACGGGGTTTAGTGAACCCTTTCGAACTATTTCGCCTAAATAAATTCTTTACTAAAAATTTGTATAACCAAAGATTTGAAATTATGAAGTAATGGGGAGATACACTCTAATTATGGCATCAATTGTAAATGGTTTCAATATAATCAATGGATTTCTGCTATTCCTATGCGTTGGAGAAATTCGATTAGATTATTTGCACGTCTAACTTACCAAATTGAACAAAATCATACCTTACCTTCATAATGCTGAAGAGGAAAATAGAAATAACTGTACTACATGTAATAATGAAAAAATAATATGCCCCCCAAACAGATTATCCAAAAATGGAATGATCAAATCCCCGAGCATGAATATGACTGGAAAATCTGTTAAATTGGGCCTATCAATGTGCGTTCATTGATTCAAAAACTCAGAAAAACTTCATTTTAAATTTTTTGCAGCAGAATAAGCCCCAACAAATGACTTCCTCTATAAGATTCGCGTTAAGATAGTCAGATGTGTACTTTCTGATAAAATTGAAAGGAACGTAGAACATACTTTCTGTAAATGTGAAATTATGCATAACTTTTGGATCAAAGAGTTCACGGATATCCAACGTAACAACGTAGATATACATGTAATATGAAGAAATATGCCTTGGGTAGGTACATGTAAATCATCCCCATTGGCGATCAACTATATAATAACTATTGGCTAAGCAATTTGTGTTCACTGTGTTCCCAGGCTATCAGTTTTTCAAAAAAAATGTTGATATGTTTATCAAATGAGAAAGTGATAGCCACACGAAAAAACAACTTCAAACCCACTTTAAAAAGTTGGGGATAGGTTCTTGTAGTTTATTTACAATTATACTAGATCTGCTTTGGTATTTGTGGTTTTGAACAACGATGTGAACCTGTGTCGGGAGTAGTAAGGGGTCGAGCGAAATTTCTTTCAGTGGTTGACTTGCCATGTATTTAATTCCACACCGGTATCCTATGCAGTCACTTTATAATAGCATTGATGTTGATATATAATTGTCGTATATGTAGAGTTTGCCTTTGCTCCGTGTAGGTCTGTATTGTCAAAATCCCAGTATGGCTAACAACTCCCTCGCAAGTTGGGTTGGCTGAGGGTACTCTTGGTCAACACTTGTCGCGGAGTTTGTTGCCCTAATGTCTCATGACTATGCTTGGTTTTGAGAGGTTAATTTGTTAGAGTGAGATAGACGCTGGTGGTGTAATTTCACAAGTATTGCAAGTTAACTGCTGAAAGAAATATCGTGAATCCGGGGACACTGGCAAGGTTTACTCAAGAGTATTTGACCTGGGACGGTTTTTTTTTTTGGATTTTTTTATCTTATGATTATAAACAATTGTAATGCATTTCTGCATTTGCGCTCTGTATATTGTAAAGTAAGTTAATGTTTAAGTATTTAATTCATCATTTTTATGTATTTTTGTTATATGTCTTTGTAATGTAAAGTGTATGCTAATAAAAAAAAATATTTTCCTAAATAAGGACTTGTAATCGATCGAATCAGTCAATGAAAGAATAGCTATGAGTATGTGCATGAATTATTCCATGAGATAAGTGGAAATTCAAATATATATATATTCTTATAATATTAGAAGAACAAAAATAACAACCATTTTAAATTCTGAATGGCAGATGCCTCCATTCATTTTCTCATGCATGTAGAGCGGTATAACGGTTGTGGAGGATGCTTTATTCATATTGATTTACTAAGCTATTTGTGTTCATTTACAGGCTTATCAGCAAGTAAGTGTATTGACAAGAGAGACTTGGTCCTCGAAATTGCCTTGTAATATTTGATTGGTCTCAACTGTGGGTATCATAGTTTGTGCATGTGCTACGAACGGTACATTCTTCTCGTTGGCCTCATTCTCACGGGTAAGAATTCGCGTTCTCTCTCTTCTCGAACCCTCTCTCTCTAACCCTCTCTCTCTCAACCAGTTTATCTCTTCTGCACAGTTTAGCCAAATCTAGGCCTGCGTTACGATCATTTTGTTTACTTACACGTGGAAATAGATATAATTTATCAAAACAAACAGTGGAGTGATAACTTCAGGGCTATGTATGAGAGAACTGGCGGAGCTTGAGAGTAAATTTTCAATAAGGGGGTAGATAAATCGGACATTCAGCTTTTACAGAGGAAAATATTCTTTTCAGTCACACACAAAAAACTAAAAATATTAACATGTGATCAATGACTTTATTGACTCGCAGCCTAGCAAGGGCCCACGCTTGCTTTTTTGACAACTTAAACTGGCACTGGCCATTTTTCACAAAATATGAAATTTCGTCAATTTGCTCGCAATGATTAGTCTAGCCCTTGATAGCTAGGCCAATGGAAGAATACAGCTATACACTGGTCGCGCATCAAGTGGGAATATTTTTTTCGTCGCACCGTCCCCCACCGACCTGATCGACGTCGCTTTGCTAGGGAGCCAGAATAAAGTTTCAGAACCTGGCGAAATATTGTGTTTATTGGCAATAGCCGCTAAATCCTGACCCCAAGATGGAAGACAAGGGTTCGTCGATTACGTGGTGATAATGGTCCACTTTGTTAGTCCGACACGTCGCTAGTCCTACACGTCGCTAGTCCGAAACGTCGCTATTCCGAACACAGAAAATTCCTATCTTTAGGGTGCGTCAGTCCGAAAACCATTTTTGGGTTCGAAACTAGTCCGAAAAAAAGGTTCGCTAGTCCGAATATGAAAACATGTCATCAGTCGAACATGCGCTAGTCTATTTAAATCTGAAAAAGCACTGCGCTATCCGAAATTAATATTCCGACTGGCGCATTGTTTTACTTTCAGCAATAAAAACTTCGTTAGTCCCGAAATTTAAAATGGGTGCGTTAGTCCGAATCTGAAAAACACTCCGCTAGTCCGAAATGTCTTCGGACTACGAAGTATTTTATACAGGTTTATTAACAACTGCGCTAGTCGAATCTGAAAAGCACTGCGGCTAGTCCGAATCTGAAAAGCACTAGCTATTTTCGAAATTTGAAAAAACCTGCTCTATCCGATCTTGGAAAACATGCGCAAGTCCGAATCTGGAAAACACTGCGCGAGTAGTCCGAATCTGCAAACCACTGCGCTAGTCCGACTCTGAAAACTGCGTTTAGTCCTATCTGAAAACACTGCGCTAGTCCGAATCGAAAAAACTGCGTTAGTCCGAATCTGAAAACACTGCGCTAGTCCGAAAATGTATTCGGACTAACGCAGTGTTTTTTACAGGTTGAAAAACCCTGCGCTAGTCCGAATTTTAAACACTGCGCTAGTCCGATATTTTTGGACTAGCGTTTTTCAAGTTCGGACTAACGCAGTGCTTTTCCGATTCGGTTTAGCACATTGATTTATGATTTGAGTATAAGGTGCTTGTATTTTGAACATTTCAACGTAAATGTTGTATTAAACATATATGCAAATAGATTATAATATCGAAATCTTTTTTATACTTATCATTTTGAAGTGGTGGCAGATTCATTGATTTACATTAAAAACGAGAGACTTATTCGTAAGATGTATAGGCATAAATAAAGAATGGTTAAATGGAAAAAAGTCATAATGCACGCGTCCCTCTCTCAATTTGCTACATCATGTTTTGTGACACAAGTATAACAAAAAAATAATTTTTGGCTAAAATATCACACACACGATCATAATTGAGGTGTTGTTTGTTTACATTTTAGAAAACCTTTGCTTTAGATCCTTTTACGCCACAAACAAAGCCATCCCCGTTTTTGGTATGTATTATCGTCCTCCTGAGACACATCACTTTCCTTACTCATTTTGAAGAATCCGTCTCAAAAATAAATTCCGATTGCGATTTGATCTTAATGGGTGATGTCAATATTGAACTTGTTAAAAATAAAGCTTACTTTTTCAAGGACTATGTGCGCACTTTAAATTTAATTTGTCCTTCGCCAACTAATCACCACAGCCCCCTCGTGTATCGATACAGCATCTACTTGCATTGATCATATTCTCACTAAAAATCCTAGGACGAATTGTCAATCAGTACAATCAGTATTGGTCTTATCGACCACCTTCTTATACACTGTACACGTAAAGTTGTCAGATGTCAAGTAAGTCACCATAGAGTTATAAACGTCAGGTCCACTAAGAATTACAGTGCAGAAACTCTTTTGTAAAAATTGTCTTCTATAAATTGGTCTTTATCTATGAAAGTACCAATGTTAATCATACATGGGATCTGTTCAAAACTTCAACTTTTTTTGAAGACCTGATGAAATTGCACCATTTAAGGACAGTGTCAACCCTGATTCCGAGTACTATTTTGGTTTGTAACTTTGCAAATATTTATTATTTATAAAAGTATACCATTTTCTAGAAATTAAATTGGACGATGAACCCGATGGTGGCATTAAATTGATGTAAACTGTCCTTATTTTTGAGAGAAATACTAAAAAAACGTGATTTTTGCCCCTCAAAATGTTTCATACGCATAACAAAACCATTTGAATTTTTCATGATTTCTTATTTATTTTTTAATAAAACAAACAATTTTGTCTGGAAGGTTTTCCTCATTTTTTTTTAAATTAGTTTATTTTTTTTATTTTTTGCTTTTTTTAAGTTTTTTATTTTTTTCTTTTCCAAATTTGAGTAGATATTGGAGAATATCTAGTTAGAAATAGAAAAATAAAAATTGAGAAAGCGTTTCCTAGAAAGACCGTTCCTATCGTGGGAAAAGTTAAACCTGCCCTTTTACTTCGGTATTTTTGGAGTTATCTTGTCTGAAATTTGCCAATTTTGCGAAAATTGAACATTGAGAAAATCCGTGTTTTAAGTAAAAAAGTGATTTCACCCATTTCAAGCTATCTCTTTCTCGAATAACTTTATCTTTGACTCAAAATTGAGTAGTTGTGATGAATACTCTTTATGTACTATTGAATCAAAAATCTTTTCTCTAACTCCAAAATAAGAACACACTTAAAAAAAGGGGTCAAAATAACCCTAAAAGGCTCAACATTTTGACCCGTAGCCTACTGTCAATTATGCACCGACTAAAAATGGCAAATTTTTACCCCACTGATCTGGTCAAAATATGAACCAATAGTGTTTAAAAATAACCCCGTTGGGTTAAAAATGACTATAATTGGGGTCATATTTTTTTTGAAAATACCCTGTTGGGTTAACAATGACTATATTTAATAGTCATTTGGTTATCGTGATGCACAAAAAATCTTGATAAATGAAAAAACACAATGTAGTTGATATCAACTACCTCCTTTGGTCAAAGATGATATATTTAGGTCCATTTGAAATTGACCCGTTTAGTGGTCATTTCAATATTGATGCTAAAACAGAAAATGACCCAAACGTGTTATTTCACCCATGACTATTGTCAAATAAAAGTGACCATGTAAAATATTGATATTTTGACGCCCGCGTTTTAAGTGTAAGAAATTGACATTTTTCATCTGGTCTAATTACCGCTTTGATTACATTTTCAAATATTATTTTTCGTTTTTCCAAATGCGTTCGCGCAAAAGTACATTAAAAACACGCGCACGCTTCATTACGCAGCAAAAACATGCTCGACCCGCTGCTGCGCCTTGCCTTGACGGCGTGAAATGTGTTAAATTCCCCGCCGTTAAGACCATGTGGATTTTGTGACTTAAATGGTCAAAATAGCTTTTTTAAATCGGCAAAACATACAGGCAACCTGATTGTCTGCATTGGATAACATTTGTTTGGTAATGATAAGTGTAGAATAAGAAGTCCTTAGGTTAAGAAATAGTTCTAAGACAAAAACTAGTGCAATTTTTTTAAATTGTTCTATTGGTGATGAACCTTTCCGTTTTCAACTCATATTTTGGTATAAGTAAAACAACATGCACATTCTAATTATCACAAACTTTTCAAATTAAAAAGCCATAATATTTCATTCCTGATTGATGAAAAAATGGAGTATTATGTCCTTAGAACTAAATTTGTGGACTAGTACTTCTTAGTCTACACTCTTCACTGGTCATGTTCAGGTTTAAAATGGTTCAAATATCAGAAATTTGTATGAAACCCAAAAAAAAACACTACCTTACACGGCCCTTAAACAAATTAGATTGAATCCAGAAACAGAACCTTGTATGGATGCAATATCTGGAGACAGATTGGACAAGGACCAACTTTTTTTGTAATTCAAGAAACCGCTCTAATACTGATCTTTGCGAAGAGTACTGTAAAATGCCGAAATCAAATAAAAGAGGATATTAAAGAGCCAGGTGGAGTTTTTAGTAGTAAAATTGGATGAACTAAAACAATCCCAAAAACTTTGGCAACAATAAAAACCATTGGCTAATACATACCCAAATAGCAGTGACAAGTCTTTCTGGACATTAATGGGAGACTTGTTTCTGAGTTCTACCAAGGTTGTTTGATTACATCAACACCTTTTATACAACGGTTGGCTAGTAACCTGTCAAAAAACTACCTCCCACCCAAAATTAATTTGGCACTGACTCACAAAATTCAGCAGTTGTATTCTGATAGGGTATCACGGGTGGTACTTTCAATCTTTCTCCTGTTACCTCTGATTTTGTTTCTCGAAATTGTGTAAATTTGCATTCCTAATAAAAGTAGTGGCTTGGCACATTTCCAGCAAATGTCTTCAAAATAAGGATTTTGTGGGGGAATTTCTCAAAAATTCCTCGGTGACCCCATATTTTTTTGGTTTTGATTAGAAAGCTCCTGTGAGTGCGCAGCTTGTAATCAAAAGGACTCCCATATGTCGAGCCTAACTCTTTTTTGCTACACCCAATGATTTCACTGAAAATGATTTTCCCATAGCTTATTGTAGTGCACATTTTGTGGGCGAAATCTGTGATTTTTATAATGTTTTATTTCAAAACGCAATCGGTGACCCCCGATGTTTTCTTTATTATTTTGTTCATATCGTGTAATTGACAACATATTAGCGAAGTTTAAGAAAATTATGGCGCGAAATATATATGACCCAACCCCTTAATAAGCATTTGGCTGGGAGCACACAAAACATGCTCTACTGCGACTTGTAACACAGCTATAACTATAGCTTAACATTTCGTCAGGAAAACAATTAAAAATTGACAAATCAAAAGCAACACTGCTAAAGCAATCTGTAGCTTCAAATTAAGTGATTGTACATTATAATGCCTAACCACGTACTGTGAACCAACGGGAAAAAAGCGCCCTCTGTTGATGAATGGAGATTCGCCCTTTGCAAATCTCTTTTCCCTGTTTTGGGTGTATTCGCCAAAAACAAACATTTTATATCTTTAATCTTAAAATTCAGTAGATAAAAGAGCTTTGATAAACAATCAAATATCAGAAATCTCAATTTTCGGCGGAATCAGTGAGATTGAGTCCGAAATGTTTTGTTTGTTTTTGTTTTTATATTTGGTTTTTTTTGTTGTTTGTTTGTTATTTTTTTGTTTGCCTTTTTTCAATCGATATATCGTTCAAGTGGCTGCTACTTAATAAAAAAAAAACCGCTTTGGTATTATTTTTATTAAAGCAATATTAGCACATTTTTTTTTTGAAGGGCTCCCCCAGTTTCAAAAAATTGGGAGTTTTTTACACGGTTGCATTGGTAAATGCTAGTAAACTATACCTTTTAATGGTTAGGACTCGAAAATGTCTATTTGTCAAAAAAAAAACAAACGAAGGAATTTTGTCCTAGAATTATTATTATCGGGGAGCCCGATAATACTCAACGGCTTCAGGAACCGGCCTTCCATTGTGGAAATAGCCGGGAAATAGCGCCATGTACGTTTCCTACGCTCATCCATTAGTTGTTTTAATAGTTCGGGCAAGTCAAGTTAGAGGTTATTTTTCTCGATTTGCACATTCATCCTGGCCGGACAAACGTAGCAATTTCCAGCTCTGCAGTCGTCAATCTGGGATCCCACTTCTAATTACAAAATCGCTTATTTTGTGATACATGCGCATTTTTTGCATTCGCTCGCAGGTATATTTTTCCTAGAACAATTGCCAACGTAACTGTGCCAAAATATCAAACTTTTGCAAATTGGTGGCGCTCTTCAAAATGTTCCATTTTGCTTTAATTTAACATTTTAAAAATATTAATTTTCCCAGACTTTGGAGAAAGAGTGTGTTGGTCAAAAACGATTTATTTCTCAAATGAACTTCTAACCAGTTTTTTATCTTGGTTTTCGGTTGAACTCGATAGTGTTATATTTTGCCTCAACTTTAAAGGGAAAAATCTTGCGCGGAAGTCATCATCCTCATCATCATCTCACCACCACAACCACCACACAACCACCACCCCCATCATTATCATCATCATTACGATTACACCACCACCACTACCATCACTCTCCAGATAAGGTAATGCTTGCGACTATTCGTTTTTCATGGACGATCTTTCCTGGTGGTCTCTTTTTTCATGGCACGGGTACAAAAATTGTTCGAATTGGTTTAAAGGGTGTAACAATTAATTGGGCTACTTCTAAGGTTTACAAAGGTATAGTTTGCCATAATCATTTTTTAAATAGTAAAATGGCACATAACAGTCAAGGTCATCCTGGGGTAAAAATTTACAGAATGGTCCATCCAAATTTGTTTCGAACTGTAAATTGTTCATTTTGTCACACGAGATAAGTACATTGTAAATAGATTCTTTGGTCTGTTTTTTAAAACCTTGCAAGAAAACGAACACTTATAGGCCTATAGAAGTAGAAAACAGGGATCGAAACGGGGATTCAACCCAAGCGAGAATGACTAATCCCCGTTTTTTCAATCCCCGTTTTTCCTACCTCTATATATAGGTGTGGTTAAAAAGGGGGATCGAAAAACGGGGCTCCAACGCGGAAGCCCCGTTTTTTTCGGTCCCCGATTTTTTTTGATCCCCGTTATTTCGATTACCGTTTCTATACACCGAAAATAACTTTATTGAGTCCGGACTTCAAACACATGTCCTTGGTTGATTACTCTAGCTTTGGAGTTTATCGTACGGCGTTAGAAGAGGGAGGGTACAGTCCAATCTACAAATAATTGTAACCACTTGTTTTAATCAATACAGTGGTGATAGATGAGTGTGGTAATTCCTATGAGGTAAGCATGCTCTCTACCAAGGGCTCCGTTCAGTAACCTAGGATGGGCACATGTTAACAAACAGCTGACCAGGGTATGTTCTGGGTATCATAAATCATACTAACACCATGGGGTGGTATTGCTCATACATGGTGAAATGACGCTATTGAACTGTGCCATTGAATTGAGATTTTTAGCTCATAGTGATTATCAACTGGAACGCATACCCCCGCAGCCGCGCGCAAGTGGCGTAAGCCTGCTATTAACTAAAACGGGGATCCGTCTGCTCATTACAAGTCCACGGAAGGGTAGTTAGCCGGCTGACTTTTGTTTTCAGTTTGTAGACTTATGACCCATCTTTTTCAGATTCATGCGGGGACAATTGAATATTAATTTTAGAAAAATCTCAAAGATGTTGAATTTAAAAAGGAAATTTTTATTATGGGATAACCAGCTACAATTTTGAAAAAATAAGATTTGATGACTTCACGGCATTGATTGGTTTTGATTATTTTGCATTCGGGACCCATTCAGGTACAAATGAGACGTACGTATCCCTACATTGTCAGAAAAACAACCGATTATCGCATCGGACGTCGGTTTTTTACTCTGTAGGGAAAAAGTAAATTTTGTACTGTTTAGAACATAAGAAACTCGTGTCTTTTGGAAAAATAATAGCACTCTGGGCAATAGGGCCATATTCAGACCTTGAATTTAACATAGTCGGATTTATATATATCGGTCCCCCGAAGAGCAAACTGATCCCTGATACCTGACACGTGACCTGGTACCTGACACGTGACACCAAACCATTCATCTCGTTACCGTTGATAACTACAATACGGCAAAGCATCAGCATTCTGTATCTCCGTTGTCAGCACGTAATCGATCAAAGATTGAGACTATCTGTAGTAAAGCACATAGTTTCAATTGCATTTTGACGGCGTATAAAGGACACCTTCGAACCTAACACCTATAGAATGATATCTATCGCTCTTCGACCGAACTGCTTTGATAGCTCAGTCGGTTAGAGAGCGTCGTGGCAGTAATACGAATTCGCCTGTTTCGAATCCGACCCAGCGCACATGGTTTTTTTTTTTTCAACACTATCGTGCGCTGGCCATCTCCAGAAAGATTAATAAATCTATATATTTTTCAATGCAGTTCAGTCAAGTGTGTACTGTTCAATGACGTACTTACCACATCGGGGTAAAGCTGATTATCTTAAATTGTTTTTTCAACATGTTCAAATTCAAATCAATGCAACATAAGCTCCTTTAGTGATAGCCATGAAACCGTAATAGTAGCAGGTCCGTCACGCATGCATTGAAACATTTTAAAGGGCTGACTCCGAGATTTCGAAATATAATTTTGGTGTAATAATAAAATAGTAAAGTAGAACTAAAAGAAGTATCGACAATTCACACGTCCAAATTTGAGATGAATCCGACCTATCTTTTGATGCAGTAAACATTTATGTACAGTATTTACGTGCCATAGATACCGTGTATAACAAAAATTCGTGATCCGGAAATTTTGATACAAGTCGTGATTTTTTATTGAAGGACTTCGATTTCAGCCTATAGCTATTTCACACAGTGACTGTACATGTACCAATGCATTAATGTATATGCAAAAAACACATTGTCTTAGAAATTGAGGGCGCCCTCATCTGAAATCTCTGAGTCGCCTTTAACCTTGCATGCAAGAACATTGGGTTCCGAATTGGACACCCTCACTTGGTTACATCCAGATTCCGGTGATGAATTTTCAGCTGTGCCTTTTAATTTTGGTTGTATTGAATGTACACAAAACTCCAGAACCTTCCGCCTGCAAAAAAGTAATCTCTATCAAACCTTCTTAATCAGCTGTGAAATTGTAAGTAATTCATTGGCTGATGCCCGGTTCAATTCGTTTAATTGAACCCAGGTAAGTACGCCGCTGCGTTTGATGTTATTTTTAGGTTAGCGCTCGCGTCATACTGCTTTTTGCTACGTTCGCGAGCGCCTGCAAACGTTCGTCTCGTTGCGTATGATTGTTCCCGTTCAACTGGTTGGTCGATTTTTCTCACTGGGTGTGGCAGTCCTTTTTTGTTGTATTTACCCTAACGTCATCGCGAAATTGGGTTAAAGATTACCTTAAATGATAATTGCTGTTTAAATGAGAATAAAGGTAATGATTTTGGGAACCGGTACGCTCCTTTACGAGAAATTGCACCCGGCGACACCATTATTTTTTGCGTGGAATAACTAGGCCTCCGGCCTCATTCTTCCCACTTAAAATACATGGTATCGCTTGGGGTTCATACCGTCCGTAAAGAGAGTACCGGTTTCCGCACAATACATACCTTATTTAAGCAATAAAAGGGTAGAATGGTCATGTTTATGTAATAATAATGTGGTCCGGGCAATAAAACATGAAAAATGGGCGAGGCGAAGCCGAGACCCCTTATTAAAATGTTTTTTTACGCCGAGACACATTATGCGACATAAACATGAACATCGCACTTTAATTCATTCTATTACCGTAAGAAAGTAAAAATAATGCCCAACAACTGGTCATTTCTACTAAAAAGGTCAACAGTTTTTTTTACGTCTTTACAGCGTGCTCCGTGTTTCCTCCGCGTAAATTTTAGCGTGTGCGCTTATAGTGAGGGTGGCACGCGGCCGCAGAATGGTGCGCTTTGCATCACGCCTTATAGCGTACATCTCGACCCATTATTCAGAATAATGGGCAGTAAAAACTCGATTATCGGAGAGCGCGGCTTGTTGAATAATGGGGGGCATTAAGTTAATAGCATCTCTAATAATACCCTTGAACATACGGGCCATGGCTACAGAGCTATGCGTTCTGTAGCCAAGCGCACCGATACACTCTAATTACAAAACAGCCCTATTATAATTATTATAACACCCCAAAACCATTGCACTCCACTGTATTTTTAACCCCAACAGAAGCCCAACATACTTCATCTCAACAAAGCATCCTCATTCGTGTTGAAATTACCGTTTAATACAATTTGGTACAGGGTTGGCGAGCTAATACATCACGATAATCTGTGGGTGTCTTGAATAGGGTTTAGCATTTGGCTGTTACAGGCGAAAAGTACGCTTTTTCCGAATTACTTCCTTTATGATATCGGTCATTTGACAATGGCCACAACTTGACCAACGATTATCTTTCGCATCTGTATATTAAAACTCCAGCATTCCCCCGCAAATATCAAGAATATGTATGAAACATTAGCAAATTTTTTATTTAAATTGAAAAAAATGGGTTCTTGTAAAATGCACTAAAAATATAATCTCACCATTCTAATTGAATGTATTTCGTAGAAATTATCACAAGAGACATTACACTTCGACAAATGTGATGACATAAATCTTTGTCTAACGTGTGGGATAGAAAATTTTCTGTTCAGGTCCACCAGAGGTTAAATTCGTATGACGATGAAGAGGCATGATCATCCTGGGGCCGTTTTTTCCCCAAACTCATTTGTACCCCTACGTGTATACTAACTCATGCGTTATGTCCTACATCACAGACCTTTTCATACCAGTTACACAGTGCTTTGACAAATTTGGTCCACTCAGGCATGACCATATATGCACGTAGATTACGACTGAGTTTCGGGAACTAACCCCTGGCCTGTTTAAGCAAGTCGGACAACCCATGTTTAAATCAAAGGCATATCTCACACAAGTTCTTCATATGATTCAATAATGTGACAATCCGCTTTTGTCTACTTGAAAGTATTTCTGGCTTTCACTCTCCATCTCTTTCGACTAAGACTAAAAACCAAAATTGAACATCAATCTAAATTTGAGTTGATGGAAAAGCTTGTTGACAGACTCCTGAATATTTATGATTTTCGGTATTATATTATTAAATCAGGTTAAATTTAACATAATAAATTATGAGTGAGGAGAACTGGAAAATATTAATTATGAAACTTGCATGTGTTGTGCAATACGCATGACTTATCTGATTGACCGAGTTCTAAAAGACAGTGTGGTGAAACTTCCTGAATAACATTTCCAGAATATGTCCGCATCTGAGGACAAGAGGAACACAGTGTCTTCGCCATTCTGAACTCTCAGAGGTCTTGTGTTTTTCTATAGGAAGCAATATTGCACCCTGTTGATGAACAATAGACCTTTGGTGTAATTGCTATGTCCAAACACTTCGAGCACAGGATTGGACTTCCTTTAGACATGTTTAAGCGAACTGAGAAGATTGTGAAATTTCGACTTGTCTTCGCTTGTTTTGGGTTGCATCATGGGGAAATTTGCTGTGGACAAATTCTGTTGCAGGTTATGTCTCTTTGCCAGTTGGACAAGAGATTTCAGCGAGTGTCGACCTCTCAAACGAAGTGGAGAACTTTCTAACAGTTAATGTATAAACAATCTCATGTGCTTATTATAATTATGAAGTTGTCAGAATCTCAGAGCTGCACAAAATTTGGACCTGGTAAAAACAAAGGTTAACAGTAAATTCCAGCAGACATTCTTCGGTACCAGTGACTTCACCTTTAATCACTGAGTAACTGTGGACAAATGTTATAATCATAAAGCTGCAGTTATAGTTACCGTAGTTTCTTCAAGTCTACGATTTTTACAAATTAATCTGCCGGTCTAGACCAAAAGACTTTTGCGATTTCGTGAAACTGGTTGAACTGTACAGCAAGGATTGTGTCGCCAAGATTTATATGTGGAACTGATCTACAAGAGACTGGTGGTGCCACCCAACGTGAACTTGAACTAATAGTTTAATGATTATGTGCATGGTGTCTTTGTGTGTAAATAGGTAGGAATATTAATTTGTGCATTGGTTTAAGTGTGGAAATATTGTGTGATTTACTTTATGTATAATATTCAAATCATAGCTTTTGAATTCACATCTTGGTCAATCAGTCTTCTTACAAATAGTCATTGTGAATTTTGTTTAAGAACCACGGGAGGTTACTTTTCGACCTTGAGTACGTCTCGTACCAGTCTAAAATTTTATTGAAAATTCCAATGTAATTTGTTTGAGTTTTCGATCTTTAAGACTGATTTCTCAATCCTAATTTGGACTTTTCCCTCACCTCAAGCTTTCCATTTAAGAGAGTACCTCCTAATGTTTAGAAGGCCTTTCCACGGAAGTAAAGTATTTGAATGGGCTTTTGTTGCCTTTCCAGAAATCATGCATGCGAAGATTACAATACAGGCACCTGGTTCACCTAAAAAATCAGATTTTTTTCTGCGGTGATTTCTTTGTATCTCCACCATGCGTGGGCTGTTTCTGGAGGCCATGTCCGCTAAGTTATCTATTGACCTGCCGTGAAAGCGCCCTATAGCGACCAACCTATTTAGTGTCGTCCCTCAACTTCGGCATTTTGACAAGTGGATTTGCGACTTTTTATTGTTACATGAGGGCGCGATTTGAGTTTCAGCCTTTCTCGAGAATTCCAAATGTGCCCTATGATCGAGGTTTTAACGGTATATTTTTCAACTATAATTTTTCACTATTTCGCCATTTAATACATTGAAGAGTCAACATGGTATGGAATATCGCTTATACCAATCTTACATGTCAAAGACGGTCGTGTTTTAGCGCAAAAATTTCAGAGGTTATGAAGGCTCCAAGGAAATCGTCACTGATTTAGCCATGAAACGAAACCTTTTGAGTTTTTTTATCTACTGAAAGTATAAATTTACTTAATTGAAGTGACGACTTAATTGATTTAAGCATGCTTGAAATGGCGGGTAAGGCCCTAAAAAAAATTCAGATCAAGATCTTGATCTGATTTTTTTTTTGGTAGTCCCGGGGGGCACACTTTTGGTTTGGTTAGGGAAGGCGGCCGATTTTAAACAACTATCCCTAAAATATGCCAACAATGAAACAGATTTGCTACCCATCTTTATATCTAGTTGTTGAACACCATCTCTTTACCTGTGACTTACCTTGTTGCCCTCTATATACCTTGCTAAGTAGATGACATCTTGGCGAGTTATGAATAGTTCTATATTTGGCGATTTTGAAGAAACAGGCCCAAGATAGCATGACTCTGGAGGTTTTGGGGCGAATTCCCAGAAACTAAGAAAAAACTAACGTTTAAAATGTATTTTACTCAGCGGCCGGCGGAACCGGGAAGGGGGTGCATGGCCCTCCACTTTTGAAAGTGGAGGTGCCTACTCCCCTCCACTCTTCAAAATGATTGATTATACCGTGATGAGTACCACGCGTATCATAGGCTGCACGAACAAACATAGCACAGTATTGAAAATTTTGCTCATAAAGTGCCAAGTATCCCCTCACTTTTTGAAATCGTTTCGCCGCCGCTGGGATAGCGCTGTTTTTTTCACTTTCGGAATAGCGCACTGTGTTTTTCACTTTCGAACTGCGCAGTCTCACTACAATTTTAACACTTCGCTAGTCCGAAACTGAAAAACACTTCGCTAGTTCAATTTTATTCGGACTAGCGACGTGTTTTTCACTTTCGGACTACCGACGTGTTTTTTTACTTGCGGACTAGCGACGTGTTTTTCACTTTCGGACTAAAGACGTGTTTTTTTCCCTTTCGTACTAGCGACGTGTTTTTCACTTTCGGACTTGCGACGTGTTTTTCACTTCGATTAGCGAGTGGTTTTTCACTTTCGGACTACCGACGTGTTCTTCACTTTCGGACTAGCGACGTTTTTCACTTTCGGACTAGCTGACTGTTTTTTTCACTTTTGGACTAGCGGGGCAGTTCCTAAACCTTAACACTGGCGCTATCCCGAATAGAGAAAACCTTCCCTAGTTTCGATTCTCATTCGGACTAGCGACGTGTTTTTCACTTTCGGACTACGACGTGTAGTTCACTTTCGGACTAGCGTAAAAAAATGTCACTACATTTCAACACTTCGCTCGTCCGAAAATGAAAAACACTTTCACTATCCGAATATCATGCGACTATCGAAGTGTTTTCAAGATTCGGACTGCCGACGTTCTGACCAATGATGTTATTTCCATATTCGACCTAGCGACGTTCCGGACTACGACGTTTCGACGAGCAACGTTTCGACTAGCGATTGCCCCCCGGTGAGAACCTCCGAGATGACTTGTGTTTCACGAATCAGTGACATTAGGGACGTTATTTCATTATGCATGAAAACTCACTGGTGGTGCCATATGGAACCATGAACGCCGTCGTGTACATGGATATTCTGGAAACACTGGTCTGCCACAGCAGAGGGTGTTTGTAAACAATTTTTCCGGCGCACGACGACAATGTTACCCGCACAGGGCCGCTGTAGTTAGACAATTCTTGAGGCAGAGAGGGTGGAGAAGATACCATGGCCTGCTTGCTTCCCTGATTCGAACCCTATCGAGCATGCCATGCTGGGATGCCTTAGGCCGACCATCAATACAGGCACCATCTTCCTCAAACCTACAGGAGTTTAGTTCCAAGCCTCTACCGATGATTGGACCCCTGCCCCTTGACATCATCACACCTTACTGACATATGCCGCACGTCTTGACGCACTGATTCATGCCTGGGGTGGCCCTACTCGATGTTAGGACTGATTGACATTTAAACTTACTATGAACATTCTTTTCGCTTAAATTGTTTAGCGTGTGCGCTTAGTAGTGATGGTGGCACTCGCCGAAAAGAATGTGCGCTTTTCATCACGCATTAGAGCGTAATCGGCGACCCCATTTTGCAGAATAATGTCTGTAAACAACCAATCAGAGAGCGCGCTTTTGAATAATGGGCAGTAGATGTAAATAGACTCTAATTAATACCCTTGAACACGCGCCTATGGCTACAGTAGCCTATTCGCTCTGTCAGCCTGGCGCACCCGGAAAAAAAAAATACAACTCTAATATCAAACAGCCCTATTATAATTATTATACACCCCAAAACCATTGCACTCCTGGAAGTTTAACCCCCAACATAAGCCAACATCAATGGATACCCATACGAAAGCATTCTCTTCATCCGTGTTGAAATTACCGTTTAATCAATTTGTGTTCAGGTTTGCGAGCTAATACATGCACGATAATACTGTTGTTGTCTTGAATAGGGTTTAGCATTTGCTGTTACAGAGCGAAAAGTAACGGCTTTTCCGACTTACTTCCTTTGATGTATATCTGGTCATTGACAAATGGCCCAACTTGACCAACGATTATCTTTCACATTTGTTACTAAAATTTCCCGCAATTCCCCCGCAAATATAAAGAACTAATGTAATTAACATTGCATATTTTTTAATTTAATTGAAATGTGCTTGTAAAATGCCCTAACAATTAAAGTCCACCTTCAAATTTGTTGATTTATCTTCGGAGAAGGATCACAAGAGACATTACATCTTCGACAATGTGATAAAAGTCATATTTTGCACGGTGGATAGAACTTTTGGCCTGTTACAGGTCACCAGAGCTTTAATTCTGTATAGGGGCTGAGTGAAGAGGCAATGATCAGTCCTGGGGCCCGTTCCCCAAACTCATGTTTAACCTACGTTATACTAACTCATGCGTATGTCCTACATAACAGACCTTTTCATCGCAGTAGCACAGTGCTTTGGACAATTGGTCACTCAGCATGAATAGTATGCACGGTAATTTAGGGGGCGACTCATTTCGGGAACGAACCCCGCCCTGGTAGTCGGACACCCAGTTAAATCAAAGGCATAATCTCACACAAGTTCTTCATAATGAGCTATAATGGGAGCAATCCGCTTTTGTTCTACTTGAAAGTATTTCTGGCGTTCCCTCTCCATCTCTTTCCTAAAGCCTAAAAACCAAGATTGAAAATCAATCTAAAGATTGAGTTGAGGAAAAGTTCTTGTGACAGACTCCTGAATATTATATTATTTTCTGTATTATATTATTAAATCAGGTTAAATTTAATCATATAAATTATGAGTGAGGAGAACTGGAAAATATTAATATGAAACTTGCAATGTGTTTGTCAATAAGCGGAACTTATCTGATTGACTAGTCTAAAAGATTGTGAGCACTTCCTGAGAAGAACATGTCCGAATATGTCCGCAATCTGAGGACAAGAGGAACACAGTGTTCTTCGCCATTCTGAGAACTCTACCGAGGTTCTTTGTTTTCTATAGAAGCAAGATTGCACACCTGTTGATGAACATTAGACTTTGTTTAATGCCTATTTCAAATTTCGAGCACAGGATGTGGCACTTCCTTTAGAACATGTTTCAGCGAACTGGAGAAGTTGTGAAATTTCGACTTGTCCTCGCCTGTTTTGGGTGCAATCATGGGAAATTTGCTGTGGACAATTATGTTGCAAGTTATTTCTCTTTTCCAGTTGACAATAATTTTCAGCGAGTGTAGACCTTTCAAACAGAAGGTGGAGAACTTTCATAACATTTCATTTATAAAAACTCTCATGTTGCTTTAGTATAATTATGAAAAGTTGTACAAATCGTCAGAGCTGCACAGCAATTTGGAAACCTTTGGAAAAACAAAGGTTAACTTAAAATTCCATCAGGACCATTTCTTCTGTACCAGTGACATTCACCTTTAATGCACTGAGTTCCTGTATGGACAAATGGTTATACCATAAAGCTGCAGTTATAGGTTACAGTAGTTCTTCAAGTCCTACTAGTTTACAAATTAATCGGCCGTTCTAGACCAAAACGACTTTTGCATTTTCGCGAACCTAGTTGAACTGTACCAGCAAAAATTGATGTTCCGCCAAGATTTATAGTGGAACTGATTCTACAAGAGACTGTGCGCACCCAACCGTGAACTTTGAACTAATGTTTATGATTATGTGCATGGTTATTTTAAATAGGTAAGGAATATAATAATGTTTGTGCATTGTTAATGTGCTATATTGTGTGTTTAATTTATGTAATTATAAAATCATACTTGAATTCCATCTTGGTCCAGTCAATCTTCTTACAAATAGTCATGTGTGAATTTTGTTTTAAGACCCCGGAGGTACTTTCTGACCTTGAGTACGTCTCGGACCAGTCTAAAATTTGATTGAAAATTCAAATGTAATTTGGTTTGAGTTTTTTTCGATCTTTAAGACTGATTTCTCATCCTAATTTTGGCTTGTCCCTCACCTCATCTTTCCATTTAAGGGACTTCCATATGTTTATAAGGCCCTTTCAGGAAGTAAAGTATGTTGAATGGGCTTTTATTTGCCCTCCATATCATCCGAGCATGCGTTGAATACAATATAAATTCATGCACCTGGTTCACCTAAAAAAATCAGATTTTTTTTCTGCAGGTGATTTCTTGTATCTCCAGCATGCCTTGGGCTGTTCTGGAGGCCAGGTCTCGCTAAGTTAATCTATTGACCTTCCGTGAAAGCGCCCTATAGCGCCCAACACATTTAGTGGTCCGTCCTTCAAATTCGGATTTTGACAAGTGGATTTCGACTTTTATTGTTACATGAGGGCGCTATTATGATTTTCAACCTTCTCGAGAATTCCAAAGGTGCCTATGATCGAGTTTTACGGTATATTTTTCAACTCATTTTCAACTATTTGCCATTGTATAATATGAGTCAACATGGTCAATGGAATATCGGCTTATCCAATCTGACCTTTCAAGAAAGACTCGTGTTTTAGTCGCAAAAATTATCAGAGGTTATGAAGCTCAAGGAATCGGTTTCATGATTTAGCCATGAAACTGAAACTTTTGAGTTTTTTTATATGACTGCAAAGTAGTAATTTCTTTAATTGAAGTGACGACTTAATTGATTTATCATGCTTGAAATGGCGGGGTATAGGCCTAAAAAAATTCAGATCAAGATCTTGATCTGATTTTTTTTTGGTAAGTCCCGGGGGGTCACACTTTTGGGTTGGGTAGGGATAGGCGCCGATGTTTAAACAACTATCCAGAAAATATGCCAAACTGAAACGGGGGGGGGGGGGGGGAGATTTGCTACCGATCTTTATTCTAGTTGTTGAACACCATCGCTTTACCTGTGGACATTACTTAGTTGCCCTCTATATTACCTGTGCTAATAATGACATCTTGGCGATTTATGAAGAGTTCTGATTTTTGTGGAAGGATTTCTTAGAGAACAGGGCACACAGCATGACTCTGAGGATTTTGGGGCGAAGCCCAAAAGCTAAGAAACTAACGTTAAAATGTATTTACGCAGCGGGCGGCTGAACCGGGAATGGGGTGCATGGCCCTCCACTTTTGAACGTGGAGTGGCTACTCCCCTCCAACCTCTTCAAAATTGCATTGATTATATACACGTGGATTTATCCCGCCTTTCATAGCTGCACGATAACCGATAGGCAAGTATTAAATTGCTCATATAAAGTGTCCAAGTAGCCCCTCCACTTGAAATCGTTTCGCCTCCGCCTGGAATAGCGCTGTGTTTTTTCACTTTCCGGAACTAGCCGGCAGGTGGGTTTTTCCACTTTCTAATACGCAGTCTCACTACACTTTTAACACGTCGCTAGTCCGAAAGTGAAAACACGTCGCAGTTCGAATTTTCATCGACTAGGCGACGTGTTTTTTTCACTTCGGACTAGCGACGTGTTTTTCACTTTCGGACTAGCGACGTGTTTTTCACTTTCTAACTAGCGAAGTGTTTTTCCCATCACTTTCGGACTAGCGCGGTGTTTTTCACTTTCGGACTAGCGACGTGGTGTGTTTCACTTTCGGATTAGCGACGTGGCTTTTCACTTGTCGGAAAGCGAGTGTTCCACTTTCTGTACTAGCGAGTGGTTTTTCACTTTCGGACGTAGCGACGTGTTTTTCACTTTTGGACAGCGCAGTGTCCCTAAACCTTAACACTGCGCTAGTCCGAATAGGGAAAACACGTCACTATTCCGAATTCTCATCGGACTAGCGACGTGTTTTTCACTTCCGGACTATCGACGTGTATTTCACTTTCGGACTAGCGCAATGTCACTACAATTTCAACACTAGCGCTAGTTCGAAAATGAAAAACACGTCCACTATTCCGAAATATAATTCGGACTACCAAGCGAAGTTTTTTCAAGATTCGGACTGATGACGTGTCGGACCAATGATGTTATTTCCATATTCGGATAGCGACGTTTCGGACTAGTCGACGTTTCGGACTATCACACTTTTGCGGACTAGACGATTGCCCCCCTGACAACCTCCGAGATGACTGTGTTCACGAATCATTACATTATGGGACTGTATTCACTTATGGCAGGAAAAACATCACTGGTGGTGCCAGATGGAACCATGAACGCCGTCGTGTACATGGATAATCTGGAAAACCACTGTCTGCCACATTCAAGAAGGGTGGTTGTACCATTTTCGGCTGCAAGACGACCATGTTCGCCGCACAGGGCCGCTGTAGTGAGACCATTTCTTGAGGCAGGGGGTGGAGCAGATACAATGGCTGCATGCTTCCCTGATTTGAATCCTATCGAGCATGCCTGTAATGCCTTAGGCCGAGCCATCCATTACAGGGACATCCTTCCTCAAACACTACAGTAGTTAGTTCAGCCTCTGACCGATGTGTGGGACCCTGCCCCTTTACATCCTAAACACCCTTACTGACAGTACTTCCTCACGTCTTGACGCGCTGATCATGCCGTGGGGTGGCCATACTCGATGTTAGTGACTGATGACATTTAAAACAGTACTATTTAACATTTTCGATGCATTAATCACCCAAATGTGTTATATGTAAAAATTACAGATGAAAAAACCTTGGCGATTACAACCCTAGATATCATAAGTTCACTCGCACTGTTAAGATCAGATCATTTTGGCGCCAGTAGAACAAAAGAGGTGGGGACAGAACATTTGTATTCCACAGGACGATCAAAATATAAGGCCGGTAGGCGTGGGTGTAGTTCTATCACATAAAAAGTAAGCAAATACGAAAAGTCAGCTAAAACCAAATTGGGTTCTCAAAGTCAGAAGGTCACTCGTGAACCACTCGCTAGGTCTACTGGGGGTATTAGGGGAGTAAGTCAAAAGCTAAAAACTAGAGTATACATATATTACTTATATCTCTACAGCCCGTGAGGGTATTTATTGTTCTCTTTTACCAATACAACTACAAGGTACATTACTTACCCAAGGAACGTCAATAGTGGAAGAAATTAGTACCATTAAACCAATCAAGGAGCGTATCAGCTCACCTCTAGCATATTGAAACATGTTTTCCCTTGTGTGCTCTAGAATGACAACACTTCATTAAAAGTTACAAAATGACTGTTCACAAACTTGTCATGCTAATTGCGAAAAGGCGAATGTTAAAGGAACATTCATGATCCTACCCGCCTCATTTTTGTCTAGTTTGACCAGACATCCTTACTGAGATAACAAACCCAGCTGACTACATGGCGCTTGGCCTATATCTGTGTGTGTATCACGCCTTCGGCCCCATGTTGCAATTTCCTGTACATTTACAGGCAGAAAGTACTGTTACAAACATTATAACCCACCTCCAGAGCAGACCAATATCCATGCATGATCAAGTGCACGAACACCACACCTGGGCCCCACTCATACGGCTCATCTAAAAACAGCCTAAAAATCCCCGAGCAAGAACAGAAAAATTAGGCCATGGACACAAAGTTCCTTTAACAATATCAGGCACCCAAATACCACCCCCAGGCACAATTAAATCCCCCCGATGACTGACAGGACGATAGTGCTTGCACGACACCTAAAACCTCAGGATTCCAAACTAAAACCCCCAGGACTGCCTTCTAGTGACCAACAAAAAATAAAATAAGATTTCAACGAAACCGACTCACCCGCATTAGATTCATCATATTTGTAGGGCGTGATTTAGTTTCAAGAAAAAAATCCTGAATTTGGCAAAAAATTCCTGAAAAACCTGCGTAAATTTGACTAACGACTAAAATGGACTGGAATTAAATAAAGTTGCGAAATTTTTGAAAACCTATTCCTGAAATCAGGAAAAGCGGAAATCACACCCCTCAATTTGATTTAAAAACATTCCAACAGATCCAATGCCAAGCAGGCAGAGGCCCCTACTTCAAAACCCAACATTGTTGGTCCGTAACCTACAACCCCCAGGAGCAACCCTCAAACCCCCAAAAACCAGAGTACAGTGATGAACCTCCTAGTGATGGGGTAAAACCCCAACTGTTAATGCAAAAACCTTTCCGAATTTACTCTTGTTTTTGCTATTCCATTTCCAGATTCCTCAATAGAGGCCCCATTTCTGTACATTGGCACCATAATTTGCTCCCGGGGGGGGGGGGGGGGGGTACTCAATTTGTGTTTGGTTCGGGGATGTGGAGCTGAGGATCGCACCCGATACCCATTTCTAAGGGTCCTTGTGCGTACCCATTTCTAATGATTTTGCTTCAAATTATACACCCATTTTTGCAAAATCTCGATTTTTAGCGAGATTTGAGCCATTTTTTCGTGAAAAGGACCCTGTCTAAGGATTTCTCATGAAATAATGAACCCATGTCTAGGGATTTCCTCATGAAAAAATACCCACTGGAGCCGATCATACCCTCGTATACCTCTAACATGTGAGTAATCCCCCCGGAAAATTTTCTTTCTAAAAGCAATTTGTTTTTCAACTTTTCAATAAAGATAAACCATTCCTTAAAATCAGGAAACAGCAGTTTTAACATCTTGTACCCTCCATTATAAATATATTGTTATCTTTGCACAAATGAGCAGCATATTAATAAAGGGAGGGATAACCACCGTATCTTCCGCATTAAATTCCCAGCGCTTACTTTGAATATGAAAATGTTGATATTGAATAAATTATAACAGCTCGCAATTATCCAAAACCTTATTTCTCTTCCAACAAGAGAAGAGAGGATTTCACAAATAGACCAACTCAATGCCTTAATACGCTCTTCTCTTTTCCACAAAAATATCAAATCTCATAATCTAGAAAACCAATATTTGTGAAGGAAATCGGTAAAATGGAAGAATCCTATGAATACCATCTGAACTGAAAATAATATACCTTGTATCTAGTGCATTTTATAAGGTATTGAGTACACTTTTTCAAAAGTCTATTTATACATCAGTCCCAGTCCTCATTCTGTTAAACAACAAAAAAAAACTCCACAGGTGCCCCCCGTTTGTTGTGCTGCAGGAGTAATAGGTTTGTGGCTTTGATGCATCAATGATTATGCAAATAGGTTGCTTTCTTAGCATTCCTCAGCTGAGTTAACAGGTGAGGCTCACGGTTTAGGTGAACTCTCAGTCAGCTGTTTTGGAAACCATTTGAAATTGCACTCAAAACACTAAAATACTTCAAAAATTACCCTCAATCTTATATATGGTTTTAAACTGATTATAAGTCATCCACGATTCTCATTAATTAAATCTGATATGAAATTAACACCTTTAATACTCACGGTTCAAAATCCACAGTCTTTCTATTAATTTTAATATCGTTATACCACAATACTTCACCTGTTTTTCATCATCTCCATTTCCTGATTTCAACCAGGATTTCAAGACATCACATAAAAAGTATTGCATATTTTCCATACAAAAAAGAATCGTGTGTGCACCTTCGGCTTACATAACCAAATCCATTACGCCCCCCCCCACCCAATTTTTCGCAATGTTCTTTTCAAATAAATACCTCCAACGTCCTTTTATTATCATTATCCTGAATCTCTTACCTGCAAATTTTCAGGGCATCCATGAAGTTGGAAATATTTATCATTTTCAGCCACCTTCCTCTTTAATGGCATAACATTATTCTCTTTCACTTTATCTTGGTTTGTTTATCATTCAAATACACCTGAATAATGTTTGGCTCATTTTTTTAATCAAGAAGGGGAGGAATTTGGAAGCACTGGAAATAGGTAAGTCAATTTGTAGATAAAGCTAATGACTTAATTATTGTCATTTTTCCTAGGGTTAGATCACGTTGCGACCAAATATTTAAAATATTACCCAACTTTTTACATTGGGGTTCAAATAAGTGTAAAGAGTCATGCTCACTCATCGAAATCATACTACCAGAATTTCACTGCCTTTTTGTACGTGGTACTTTTTGTCAGGAAGAACATATGTCATTATTTTGGCAGTGACCCGAATTTTAAGGAAACGGAATTTATCAATATTTAAATCTTAAACAGAATTAACCAAAATTGTTGAATAACCTCGATAGCATTTACAATATACTTTTTAGACCATCTAAAATAAAGGGTGGTGTCGTCTGGGCGAACTGTGTTATCTAACATGTTTATCGCCACTTTGATACCTTGGAATGTTATTATTACTCTCACGCTTATACTCATAAGTTCAGCGCATAAAATAAAATTATAAGGCAACTTACGCGGTCAACCTTGGCGACGCCACGTACCAATGAGAAATATTTTGGATAGCATCCCATTGTTTATTACACACTATTTATTTTTGTATAAAATAATTTAATCCATTGTTTTAAATCTGCTCCAATCCAACATATTGAAGACACTTCTGAACAAAGTTCCACTCAAGTTTATCATGATGCTTTTCAAATCAAAAGAGAGAACCAGCTTGCACATTAATATTCCCAGCATGTTCATAATGTCAACCATCAACCTGACATTTTCCTCCATATACGACTATTAGCGCGTAGAACCCAGTTTGATGCATTAGAAATAACCTACTTACCCCCCCATCCTTTTTTGACTTTCTGCTTTGCAATGACTGTTAGCGGCATTTTGTAATCACCAATTCAGGAGGGAATATGGGTCTCCATATCTTAGTATTCCTCATTTGTAACCTCTTAGGATTAGGAAATTTACCCCTTCTTTGACTACCTGATTAGTGAACCAGTATTAAATGCATAATTGATGGATTTGACCAAAATAATCCAATTGGTTCAAAAAAATTTTATAAAATGTCTATAGGGTTTTTTAAAAACCCATCAGATCCTGGCTCTAGGCATTAGGCATGGACTTACAGCAGTTAAACATTCACAATTGGTAATTATACCTTCACCAAAGCGCGTGCTCTTTCAGATTTATTTTAGGAATATCATTTAAGTGGATCCAATTTTCATCAGAATATTTTCATTATCACCACTCTTAATTGAGCTAGCACATACAAATTCGAGTAAAAGTTACCTCTCATCAATAATTGCTTCCCCCCTGTTATATCATTACCATCACTATCTTTTAATTTGGTGATACATTTTGTTGATTAATGCCGTTTCTCGAGAATTAAAAAATAATTTTGAATTTTCTCGCCATCCCTCCACCCATATAGCTTTGCTGCTAATTATAGCACCTTTAGCTTATTTTCATACAAAATTCAACTCTCTTTTTTTTACTATTTTCTTTTTTTAACTTTGTTTTCAATATCATTATTATCTGTGTAAAGTGCCTCTAATCTCGTGATCTCATTTTTCGAGATAATTTAAGTTGGCTTATTATGATCTCTTTTTTCCTTACAGAATACTTAATTGTTTCGCCCCTTATTACACCCTTAATTGTTTCCCACAAATTTGGGGATTTGCTTCAGCATTTTCATTTACTATATTATCATACTTTTGTCTCACGAAATTAACATAGTTAACATCGGTCAGTAAGGATACATAACTTCCAACACGCCACGCCCAGGTTTTTTCAATATTATCATTCAAATGACAGATACCATTGAATGATCAGATCTAAAGCCATGTGTAATTTTGCATTTTCCATACAGCCTTTAATGTTTATACAATTAAAAAGAAATCCAACGACCCTATTGGCTGGTCATTATTAGCAGCCCGTGTATAATGCCTTGTATGTGGTTTCAGTTCCCGCAAATATCAATGAGGCACCTTTTATCCATTAATTAATACCTTCCATACGTGCCTTTTGATTTGTTTGCAATCTACCCCCCTTTTTGTCAAGTTTAAATTAAGCACGCAATTAAAATCGCCACCAAAATAACTGAATCATCAACAAATTGATCAAGCATTTTTGTCCCATTTGCTTGAAGAATTTGGACAATCATCTTGGGTGCGTAAATTTTAACAATAAAAACTTTACCACTCCATATCACTATCACAATACAAACGCCCATTAGGAATCAATTTTGAACTTTTTACTCTTGACCACAAGCTACTATCAAATAAAATGGGGGTCCGTACCTCTACTATTGGAACTTCCGTGGCTCCAGAGCGTTTTTGCCTCCCCACTCGACCCCCACATTTCACATCATTACAACACTATGTGTCTCTTGAGAAATATATTGAGATTTCTTTTTATACCATACCAAGAGCATGATGCCTCTTATTTTTTACACGTACACCTTTCACATCAAGGCAACTTGAATTTCGCTCATTAAATTGTTGAGTTCTCAAAACAATACAATATTCTTCACATTGACGTTTGACACACACACCCAAATTATCCATAAGGACTGACACATTAGAACACATTAACTTCCTTGTTGGAGGGCACGAACTGGGCGGTTTTCACCAGAAACCACATAATCCACAAGGGACTGACCACTTTTTTCCATCATACCATAAAGGAAATCATGCTAAACGGTCAATATTTCCTAGTTCTGGATGTTAATCACATTGTCACAAAACGTTTTTCTGCTTCCAATAGTATCGAATAATGGCATAAGGCATAGCAGTCACATCTTCATTTCACTTGCTTTCAACACTGTACTTGTACCATTGTCCTCAACTACACGCAACTTGCAGGAAAGTAACGTATACCTTTCTTCCTGGGTCTTCCTGAGCAGTTCCCATCTTTTTTTCCACAACTTTTTCTCTCACCTTGCAACTTCTTGGCTTAATCCTCCAGCAATTATCACTTAGCACCTGGATCTGGTATGGTCTTCAAATTCAGCCGCTTTTCAGGACTTTCTGCCTTATCAAGAATCTGAGCGAACCTTCAAACATGTCATTGGGTCCTAAGGTTTATCGCCTTCGCGCTGCTGTTCTTTCTAGTGGGGCGTTCTGTGTGCTCTTTCTATCTCAAGATCCCTCCTCAATCTTCAGGTGATCCTTTATAAATAATTGTAACAAAAGTCTGCACATTTCCTGACCTTGATTTCCTTCAGCATCTCCCCTCTGCTTTTTTCAGGCACATTAAATAACACCAAATTATTGTCGGCGTAGCCTATTTGTTAAGTCATCAACCTGATCCACTAGTTTGTTAAAGTCCTCCTTGTTCACTTTCAAGTCTATTCATCACTTATGTGGTCTTGGCTCTTTTTCGAGACTGTTATTTCTCCTGGTCCCTTCTTTGCTAATATCTTTCTCGATATTTCCTAGTCCTCGTATTTATCGATTCTAGGATATCTATTTATCGATTCTAGGATATCAAGTTTGCTAAGACGTCCCATTATTACGTTAAGTTTCTCATAGTCATCCATTTCTGTGGCGTCGTCACGCATATCGTAACCAGCCTGCATACTGTCGAATTCCTCTCCTCCACTAGCTGAAGAGATTCGTCGAAACTTTTCTCCTGGTTTTCTCTCTTGTTGGCCGTGCCTACTTTGGTTTTTTGAGCTTGCTTTATGTTTCGGCATAATTTACACACGTTTTTCAACTATTTAGGACTGCCTCTATCGTAAAAATGCAAGATTTCTACATTTCTTGGGAGCAGAAAAACACAACGTGTGCTACTCCATTTTGTGACATGCGCTAACTTTTAAGGTTGCCATAACTTATTCAACATTATGTGTTTGTTACATCATAGACTCATTGATATTGAAACCACAAAGACCACAGATAGGCCAATAGTATTAGTTTTAACCTGGACATTTTTGGTAACAAGCTGATTTTTTCAGGATAGGTCCAGGAATATGTGTAGAATCACTGAAAAAAGTCCCCGAAAATCACCTGCTGGCATTTTTCAAATCCAAGATGGCGTCCAAAATAGCCGCCGTTTTTGTATTTTGTTCATAATTTCCAAACCATACAAGCTAGAAACAAAAATAAGGTATCCAAACATATGTTTTGAGGTATAAGGATTACATATAAAACACAAAACACTATAAAGGTGATTTAACCTTTGCAAGTATCCAAAATCCAAAATAGTACCCCAAATTTGCTCCCTTTCGAATCCGTAGGTGGATGAAATATGAAAATGGTCAATTTTAGATAAATAAATTAGGCCACAGTGAATCATACGATTTGGTTGATACTTCTAACTACCCAGGCTAAAACGGCAAGTTGTTTCGTACAAATTACTCCAGCTATGCAATATTATACAAATATTGACTGCCTATGAGTGCAATATAGTAAAAATATATCACGAGGACAAATTTTGTCCAAGTGATATATTTTACTATTGTACGAATTTAAGCAGTCAATATTTGTTTTATATAACGATTTGACATAGATTCTTACCACAGTGCAATAGTACAGTGCAATGGTAAAAACTATTGCATGGCTAAAATCGCACGAGAGTTATATAATACATAATATACCATTAATTCTAAAGTTCATCATCTGGCTCAATAACAGGTGTGGACTGTATTCAACCATTACCGAGGGATGTGACGTAGATTTCCCCTTATATCTGAAAATATGTGAAAGATTCAAAGTGGTAAACTGAAAATGAAATAAGAGTGGAGATGAAGTAAGCGCTAGTATTAAGATTTCAATTTTGAAAAGAGAACGGTCATGAAATGCTCAAAAGAAACAAGGAATAAGAATAAAATAAGTTGTTTTATTCATATTATTGTGATCATGTGCGATTTATATACATGTATTTAAATACCGCAACTTGAAAGAGAGGTAATGAGATGAAGAGAAATAAAAAAATGGCAGTGTTGTGTTAATATGAATGAGCGCTAGTGTAAGGTTTCAATTTTGAAAAGAGAACGGTCATGGAATGCTCAACAGAAACAAGGAGTATGTATAAAATAAGCTGTTTTATTCATATTATTGTGATCATGTGCGGTTTATATATTTAAATACCGCAACTTGAGATGGAGAGAAATAAAATTTGCCAGTGTTTTGTGCTAATATAATGTTCTTATAATTAATAAGGATGGTGAAGCATCAATATTAGAGTGTGAATTAATTGTGATGGTGATCTTCACTAGTTAAAATACGGTAAACAGCGATTGAGATATATTTTAAGAGGAAAGAGAATAAATAATTGGAAATTGTATCAGTTTGGTTGAACAAGTCGATGCTCAAAAATGGCAGAAAGACGTGTCTATTTAAGCACAAGTTGGGAACGTAAACTTCCATGTAAAAAGAATGCAGTAGGCCTATGGAGTAAAGTCGTGTGGAAAGAGATAATGTCTATTATTTAAAAAATAGAAAATTGATAGAATATTATGTTGACTTGAAGTTAAACAGCACCTAATAATAAATAATATTTCAATTAGGCCCATATAAAAGGAGCGAGTTGTAAATTGTACCACAGATCATTACAATATCGTAAGATCCTGACGTGGACTAATAAGATAAATTATGGGCCAATGAGAGCGCAGTGTGCTTGTTCGACCGTGAAGTCCAAAATCACAGTGGACGATTCTCCTCACCGTCCAGATTGATCAGGCCCGGGACTCCTCCCGGGGACCTAGGACCTATAGACCTCACAGTCATCTATGATGTGGTCAGTGGCCCATGGCTCTCCACAATCGCAGCCCGCGGTGAAGCCCCACGCCGATCATGCGCTTTGTGCGGCCAATGCCATCTCTGAGTCTGCTGAGATCGACCCATGCCCTCCCACCACCAAGTTCAGAGCCCCCGGGCTTACAAGATGCAATGTCTACAAACTGCTTTAGGTGCATGGCAGAGGACGTCCACCGCTGAGATCATCTGTCATCAGGTCATCGATCCAGGATGATCGACAGGGACACCGCGACTGCAGCATCATGGACTGGAAAGCAAAGCAATTCTGTGGAACTCTCTGATCCCCGAAGTGGGGTGTTGGTGGTGGGACTAAGCCACCAGGTTCATCACACCACTTGGCGAGCTTGATCATCTGAAAGTTCCTCCTAAGGTTTACAGTGCACACCGTGACTCCGCAGGTGCAGCGCACTCACCAGCCGAGCATGCCAAAGCAACAACCAGTGTATGCAAAGTGCCGAAAGACGCACCCCACCCAGCCCCCGCGAGCCCCCTGAGGAGACCAACACGAGGCCGCGTCTTGGTAGCGACTGCCTTGGGGTGCTAATTGAAAGTAAGGCTGTGGTCCATCATGACGCCAAAACACCCTGGTGCCAGGCCATGCGGCAGCTCATCTCCATGCATCTAGAGCGATGTTAAGTTTCTTTTTGCGCACCGCGTGCCAGTGAAAAACGGAGCTGACGACTCTGGGCCTGCCGAGTTTCAAGGCACCATCGGTTGAATAATTGACTCCCAGTGATCAGGTCCCTCTGCAGTCGCACTACCTCTACGGCCCCAAAGAACCAGCAGCCATTCCAAGTACCGTATCGTTTGGACGTTAGTATTGCAAACAAACCTCTCCCTTTGACACATCTGAGACGCAAATGTTAAAAAAAGTTGGCGCCAGACAGACCCTAGGGACCCGCCCGAAGTCGGTACCCTCCACGTCACTGCCGCACCCATATCTCTCAGGACGAAGATCCATCCGCTGGATACGCAGCATCACGAACTCCTACAAGCTCGACATCCAGGGACACGCCTGAGCGCCTCGAGGCAGAGACTTTTCTATATTTGCAAATATATTCCTAAGATGTTGGAAAGAAGAGGAAACTCTAATTATTAAATGGGGATTCTTTTTCTATTTTTTATACTTATTTATTTCATTTCTTGAATATCATTATTTTCAAGAGGCTATGCAATATAATTATTAATGGTAATATTGGATTCCCATTAACTTAAGTACTACTATTTAGGTCTCTTAATAACATTTTTTTCTGAACACTTGCGGCCTCAACATTTCTGCAAATATTAAAAATGGCGGCCATTTGGGCGCCATTTTGAATACTTGTCAACGTTGAAACTCCTTGGTTATGTTTAAATAGATTCGCCATATCAAAAGCATATTTTTTGATATGTTTTGGTTTGTTTGTAACATCTATAGTTTTCCAAAAAATATCAAATATTTTAAAACGTCATTTTGGGACGCCATCTTTTGGATTTCGGAAATGCCACAGGGGATTTGCGGGGACTTTTTGTCGTGATAGTACCCCATGTTCCCACTTCCAGCACTATACTGAAACATCAGCTAGCTTAGTTACCAAAAATGTCCACCTATTTGGCTATATGAGCTAACACTACTGGACTAGACAGGTCAACAAGGTGTGTGGTCGTGTAAGCAACTCTCCGGCGCGTGTTTTCTTGTCTTAACCATTTCCGTCATCATGTTAAATAATACTTCGGTAGTCATTTTAATTATAAAATGCGTTCTGTTTACCCACTAAGTGCACTGAATTTGGGCTTAATCATTTCAAGTGAAGGGCTCATGTATCTGAATAGCCTTTACACCATGCAAGATATAAATTTTGAAAAATCTCTTGAGGGCGCACTTTTTTTCAATGTCTCAGTGTTTCTTTAAGTGTTTGCATAATCAAATTTGTGCGAAGATGTTGAGCAACATTGTTCTCCAGACGAAGTCGGAATTTAGACATGGCTTCAACGACGTTTACAGGTGCTCTTGCATACGTTGTATGCAGTTCGTTCTTACTTGACATGTTATATCTGTAACCGTATACATATTCCGATTGGTTCACGATCTTCTTCGATTTCGCCTCCTTCTTCTCCTTAGTCTTCTTTCCTTTCCTTTTCCTTCAATTCTCTTGTTTTATTTTTTCTTCTTCTCCTCTTTCTCTTTTGCGGGCTTCTCCTACGGCAACCTTCTCCTATTCTCGTCGCTTCGCCTCCTTCTCCCTCTTTTTTCTTTTTTTCCTCCTTCTTTTCATTTCTCTCTCGTCCTCCTCTTCGCCCTCCTTCTCTTCTCTCCTTTTCTCCCTTTCGTCCTTCCTCTACCCTCGTCTTCCCCTTCTTTCTCGTCCTCTCTCGTTCTCTCCTTCTCATCCTGCTTTTTCGTTCGTCCCGTTCTTCCTTCTTCTCTCGTCCGTCTTTCTGTCTCGCTCCTTCCTATCGTCCTTCTCCTTCCCCTTTCCTTTCTCTTTCCTTCTCCTTTTTCTTCTCCTCTTCAGCACGTATACAAGTTACCGCCATTCTCTCAGACCTATTAAGCTTCAGGTCCCTATTACTATGTGGGCCGTAATGTGCCTTTTTGGCAATTCCCGTGTAAATGTAAATATATTGTATACAAGTATTAGCAAGTGTTTTACACAGGCGCATCCCAGAGGTCATAGCTAACTTCTTCCACTAGTGTTGTTATATTGCATAAAATAAATTATTTTAAAATAAGATTTGGGCTATTAGCCTGAATTTTACCATTCTGACTAAATCAGCTAAAAACGTACATTCTGTCGTAAAATTAATTTACATAAACTCTAAATTCCCAGCCTTTATATTTACCCAACGGCCCCACCCTAGCGCCCGCCACCTTGCGCCTCATTGCCGAGTCCTATTCTTTAAATTTGGACACCAACTGTACATGCAGGAAGAGTAAGTAATTATTTTAATTATTTTGTAGCATATTTTAGGGGTTCTAATTTTAATTGAATTGCCTGACTCTTCGATACGTTTCTTTAAAAATGAAATCCGTTTTGATGGGCACACAGAACTGCATAGACAGGAACTCTTGAAGAGGAGAGAGGGAGAGAAGAGAGAGAGAGGAGAGAGAGATGTCTTAAGTATCGGATACTGTCAATCTAAGTTGTGTAAAAAAATATGTGGATTTTTAAAATATGAAAAACTACAAACTGCTTTTAAGAAAATATTGAATGAAGTCGTAATTTTACAAAACTTGTTAATTGTTTTTCTTACACAATTGGGTACTTGGTTCATCTGTTTAGCAAACTTATTTTACAAAACCTTTTTAAACAGATGATTGGCTTTCAAAGATTTCGTCGAAAGTACGCCCTCCATTTATGTCATGCCAGATTTTTTGACATCTAACACAGCCTAACGTTCAAATTTAATTATATATTCTTAAACAAATAAGGTGGTAATGACCTTTTCATCATAAAGCTAGAGTACTTTTATAGTATTCAAGGACTTGGCAATATATTAATACAGTGCCTTGCTACGTTGGCTCGTGGAAGCCATGTAGATAATCCCTTTAAGCACCACCAATATTTAACCATGGCATAGCTCTATGCTTCAAAAAGCAGTTTTTCCGCTGAGCGTCGAATAGGGTGGAGGACCATAATCAATTTGGTTTTCAAATGAGCCGAATTTTATAATATAAGAACTATTGTCAAAGGGATTGGTAGTTTAAATTAATTTTGGTAGATATATTATATATATATATATATAGTCCGTAAATTAAGGAAAACAGATTTTCCGGAAATTTCCGGAAAATCTGTTTGAAAAACAATACAAATAAAAAACAAAAAACATAAAAAAAAATTAATTTACGGAAATATTTCAAAAAATTTTTCTGGCAGCAATGTTCCGGACTTTTTTTTTTTTTGTTCCTATTTTAAATTACGGATAAACATTCTGTTAAAAGATTTTTTCCGTAATATGAGACAAAGTTCTGTAAAATACCTCAAAGTTCCTTTAATTGACAAAATTTCGGTAAATTTACCCTAAAAATGTCTGGAATACTGCTGCCAGAAAATTCCATTAAATTTACGGAAATTTTTTAACAGTGTGTATATATATATTATATTGGATATATATACAGAGATGCCAACTCTCCCGTTTTCCGCGGGAGACACCCGCCGGTTTTTCGTTTGCTCTCCCGTCTCCCGATTTTGCTAGCAAATCTCCTGATTTTCCGTAATTTAATGAAAGAGAATAAATAAATAAAGAACAATAAAGTTAAGGAAAGAGGGCAATATCTTTTCAGAGTGAATAAAAGAACATAGATTTTAAAGATTTTCAATTTATAAGGTCTGTTTAACTGGTTTCCGACATAGTTTTTCTCCCGACTTTCGGATGGTTCACTCATATTAATATTTTGATTTAACCATTTAACTGCTGTATGCTAAATGTCTTCTGATGGTATTTTAGTTAACTACTTAACTGCAACAATGCAAAGGGATATACCAACAAACAATGCATTGTTATAGCGGTTTTGTTTTGAAGTTTTCAAGCTTAAGTTCAGGCCTTGATATGTTTCATGTACTTTTTTAAAGAAAATACTCTATATGGACTTGGCTCCTACTGACAGTTCCTTAAATGGGGCTGTCAGACGGCGGAGCTCTGTGCATTTTTCTGGAAAAGCTGTTTTTTAAAGAGCTCTATCTCATGATGCAGTTCATATGTGCATAGGTAGCTTAGTTTTCAAGTTATGAGCCTTTAAAGTTTAGACTTAGTTTTTAATGTGCTACTGTACTTAAACAATATTCTCCATGTGGATATGTGTTCATAGTCATACTGACAGTTCCTTAAATGGGGACAGTCAGATGGTGGAACTCCATTTTTTTTTTGTTCAGGAGAGTTATTCAAAGAGCTCTCTCATGATGCTGTTGTCAAATTATGATCCTTAAAAATTTGGACTTTCCACCTTTTTCATGTAATATAAAAAAATCTCAGATGGACTTACTGACAGTTCCTTAAATGGGGCTGTCGGACGGCGGAGCTCTGTCCATTTTTTCTTTAAAAGCTGTATTTTAAAGAGCTCTATCTCATGATGCAGTCCATATGTATATAGGTAGCTTAGTTGTCAAGTTATGAGCTTTTAAAGTTTAGCCTTTTACATTTAAAACCTTTTCATGTCATTTCTTGGGTCAAAAATACTGATTTTTGGTCTGTGGAATACTGAAAGCTGTATTCCAAAGTTGGCATGTCTGTATTTAAGGGCTCCAAAGTGCTTTAAAGCAATAGAAATGCAGAAGCTTTGGGGGCTTCGCCCCCTCGACCCGACCGAAGCATTGCCCCTGGACCCCCGGCCGTGAGGGGCTCGGTCGCGCAATCGCTCCATCGCAAAATCTCCCTTTTTTTAAAATTCCAATGTTGGCATCTCTGTATATATCCAAATCCGTACGCAATACAGCGTACCTTTTTGGTTCGCGCTTGTTATTCTCTGAAACGTAAACAAAATATTCATAAGTCTTTCACGTGATAGATAAATAGATATAAATAAATAAAGAGACATTTTGTAAAAGGGGCGGGTACAAAAAAAACCAAACCTGAATTATGTAATAGGAAGTCCTCTTGAGGTATTTTCACACCCAAATGTTATTTCTCCCAATTTCTGGGATTCATCTTTTATATATTTCTTTCACACTCCAGTTTCCATTTCTGGTACTTGGTTGTAAAAATAGAAATATATATGGCCTATTTCTATGTCCATTTCTGGCAAGACGTACTTGTGTAGGCCCATAATTAATCATGCGTTCATGTGAAAAGTATACGAACACTGCATTATACTAAACTTTTTTAAAACATTCTTTCGATTGAGTATTATGTTGAGCGGCGTACTGGTTCTCATTGTGAAGTTTTGGGAAATTCAAATAACATAACACCCAAGTCATTCTTTCGAATAGACTAAAGATGAACTAAAATTACTACTATTTGGTAATTAGAACAATCCATTTTCGGGATTATTGCCTTTAAACAACCCTCCTATATATGCGTCAGTTTGACCGAGCTTCCTTGCAGGATACTGCAATGGAATGTATATGTCAGTGAGAAGATAATTATATATATGTAATGGCAGCAAATTGGCAGCCATTTTGGAGGCCATTTTGGATTTTTGACTCAAGGAAAACATCAATGATTTAGATTTAAACAAAAACTGAATTCTTTGAACCTCAAAACATATTCAAAAACATGAGATATAGCTAATTATATAAAAATGGCGGCCATTTTGGATTTTGGCGTGAAGGAAGTCATCAGTGATTTAGATTTGTACATGATTGGATTCTTTGACCCCAAAAATGTATTCAAAAACACTAAAATCATCAACATCTATTTAAAAGCGGAGATATAACTAATATGACGGCCATCTTGGATAAAATTATTTCTCCAAGGGGGATTTATGGGGATTTTGGATATGTTGTTGTATGTTGCTTATCTGGTGCAAAAATCAGCTCAATAACTATTTTTTCCGGGTCAGAAACCCCAGGGACCACACTATTAACTTAGCTAGAAGAATTTGCACTATTGTATCTTCCAACTAAACAACGTGAAATAAGGTTAAAGGAATTATTTTCTATGCTCTTAAAACGTAATTACCCATCAAGGGTAATCTAATATGGTATTATAAAGCGGCCCCCCATGTTTAAACATAGCGGATCTCGTGGAAAAAAACCAAAAGTGCAAAACCTCTGATTTACTATGTATGGTTAACCCCAAATAACGGGCCCATTTTGTCCATGGTAATTACCCAAAACCTGACCTATTTTAAAGGAAGGTGGTAGAATGAATAATGTCTATGTGAAAAATACCAAAATTATGATGAGAAGGAGGCAAGGGCTAAATAAAGAAGCTTCTAACAAAAGCCCATTTAAGCAAATAAAGAACCTGCTAAAGTCTCAAAGGTGGGGCACTTGCAAAACCTACTTTTTAAAAACGGCGCCCCACAATCAAGTTTCAAAGGCACAAAGCAAATCATTTAAAGCGGCACGGGCACAATTTCACAACATATGAAATTCTTCAATTGCTATCAAATGATAGTTTAGGACATTTGAAGAATAAAGAAATTTTCCACATAAAATAAACTAGTACCCAAAACAGGATAGACAATTGGATAGAGGATTAAAGATATCCAGGTAATTGGTAGGCGAAACTTTTAAGTTTTCCATAAACTTTTAACAAACGAATGTGTATATTACATGGATATTTTTGACTCGTACTCACTGATATTAAAACCACAAAGGTTAAGGACCGGTCAAACAGGTGCATAGCGTTGGGAAAAAAACATCCAACGGCTATGCGTGTTTCTTGTGTTAAACGCCATTTCATCGGTCTGTCTGAATTTCGCATCGCCGGCGACGCGAAATACAAAATATTCCGTTTTTTTATACCCATAAGGAATGTGATTTGGTCTTAATCATTTCGGGTGAGGGTCTTTTGTATATAAAGGTTTACAACCATGCAAAAATATCGATTTTGGAAAAATCTTGAGGGCGCATATTTTTCAAATGTGCCAGTGTCCTTTTCAAGTAAAGTATACCATGGATTGTACCTAAAAATGTCTTGTAGGACATAAATTGCAAAGGATGTAATGAACAATATAGTGGTCAAACCACTAACATACTTAACAGAGTCACAACCACAAACACAAAAATCAAAGCTCTTAGCTACTCGCCGTTACCTAGGAGTTCACACGTTTGCACGCTGCTCTGTACCAAGGATTTTCACTATTTCCCTTTTTTAAAAAAATGCAGACTGAAGATAAATACAGCACGCGTACTTACAGAGGAATATTTTCATCAACAAATAAACCACAATTAAAGTGTTCTTTAAAAAGTCCACCCTACCGTAGTTCACGTTCGGTCTTCACTCGTGATACGAGTCTAGCGAGTGGACATGGAGGGGGAAAGGGACAAAGGCGAGATGTAGAAGAGAGGAGAGAGAGCGAGAGAGAGAGAGAGAGATGGAGAGGGAGTGGAGAGATGAGGGAGAGAGGAGAGGAGAGAGAGAGAGAGGAGAGAGAGATGAGGAGAGAGATTAATATATATATAGTATAGATATATCTATATGTGTGTGTGTTGTTGTGTGTGTGTGTGTGTGTGTGTGTGTGCGTGCAGTGCGCGCGTGTGTGTGGTGTGTGTGTGGTGCGTGTGTGGTGTGTGTGTGTGTGTGTGCGCATAGTGCAAAATAGGGGGTCAAACACCAGCATTGACAGTGTAATTTGCACGTAACCATTTTCACCGACCGACTATGCCCCACAGTACGGAGGTCCGCGAACAAAACACGCCCAAAATGGACCGAGGAGTAAAAGTAATTATACTGTCGCCTACGCGACAGATAATAATACATCAATCATTAAATAGACGAGGAAAAAAAATCGGACCCAACGTAGAGCCTGTGAAAGCCAAACTTTAAAAAGTTACGAATTCCCGTAAGATAGGCACCAATAATAGGCCAACGGTTTCAGGATGTGATACAAACTAGGCTATACACGAGAACGAAACTGTCAGTCAGTGTCAATCTACCTTAGGTCATGATTGAAGAAATTCTTCTTACTACTTGATGGGAATTGGCCAAACATTATGGACTAGAGGCAAGCATGGCACAAGAAAACAAGTAATTAAGAATAGTAAATTAAAATCTTAGGTCCAAGAAGATGTTTGGATGAATCTTATTTAGAAAGGGACAGGCAGTTCAGGTACCAGATAAAAGCGATGCATTCAAGTTGAAAAAATTGAGATTAGAAATAGAATGAAAAAAGAGAATGGGATCCAAAAACAGCAACATGCAAACAAAAGGAACGGGAAATACAAAAAGTAAAAATCCAAAAGGGTCAAAAGAAAAGGAAATTGAAGTAGAAAAAGGGCAAATTTGTAAATGGAAATTAAAAAAAAAAACCTAGAAAGTTCGCGGTTCTCGGCTTTCGCGCTCACTTGTTCAAGAATATAAGCTGTGGGCCGCTACTGACCTTTGACCTTGGCAACCTGACCTTTAAACCTAACAACATTTAATGAGGGAGACAATGGTGCACCTATGACAAAGTTTGGTTCGTTCCATTGAACTCAACTTTGCAATTTGAGGTCATTTTAACAAATTTAGCCTTTTTTCAACTTGAACTCACATGACCTTTGACATCGGCAAATGACCTTTGACCTCATCAACATATGAGGGATCCCATGGTGCACCTATGACTGAAGTTTAGTTCCAATTGAACTTCAACTTTTCAATTGAGGTCAATTAAAAAAAATAACAATTTAGTGACACACACATACATCCACAAATACACACATCCACACATACACGCGCACAACGGATTGCTAAGTGGTCCTACCAGCTATGCTGGCGGCCCACAAAAAGAATTACTAATCACAATTACACGAAATATGCAGCTGACTTAGAAGTTGGAAATAACTCCAATTCCGCAGCAAAATAATTTCTTCTGTACTTTATGTGACTTTGTTGTACAGGGCGACCCAATAAAAACTTTACCCAAAATGAAAGTGCTATATTTCCACTTTTTGTAATTTGATATCTGTGGATTTTATTTTATCATAAAGAATTGGTAATTGAGCATCTTACCTGAAAAAAATATTCATTTTGGTTGAGTGTTTTTCAAAATATGGTCCAACGAACAATGAGTTAGCAAAACAGACTTGTCCATGGGTATTTCATGATGGAATGATAAGTACACATCAATTTTTTTTGGCAACCGGGCTTTTCAAATATTTGGACGAAATCGGAGGGGAAGCCCGCTCTGTCGATGTCATGTCTGGCACAGGGCCCTGATCCCGCTCTGTCTGGCCATGGTCTTGCCGCTGAAGACAGAGGGCGTTTCTCAGAAATCCATTCACCTCTCTTGTTGATGTGTCTAGTCCGTCATTTCTTGGACAAAAACCCACCAATTCCGCCCTTGGTGGTGATGGGAATGAGTTAAGTTTCTCAAAGAACTACGATCAAGATTGGATGAGTTGTACCTCCTTCATCAAGTGGAAGAATAGAATAGTGAATGAGGTCAGCCTTCCCTAAAGATCAAGATTGGAGGAGTTGTGCCTCCTTCATCAAGTGCATGAATAGAATAATATAGGGTTTCCCAACCTTTTTTGTCCCGAGGCCCAATTTCTTGACACTTAGCTTGCCGTGACCCCCATTACTCAAAATAATATATTCTCAAAAAGAAATTTGACCAGTCAAGAAAAAATTGAAGGTGTTATGGAGAGGTACGTCCGTGGCAAGCCAGGGGAAGAGGCTTGTAACAAGCTCTCCTATATCTACCGGAAGCTCTGAATTTACTGATGACATGGAAGCAAGGTCCCCATTCCTAAAAGAAGTGCGCAAGGAGTGTGCAAAATACCACTAATTTTATTACAATCATGTTCATTTTTCGTCTTTGAACAGTCCTGTAAGTGACAATTTATACTGATTTACTAATCAAATACAAATTCAATTGATTAAAGGCGCTATCAGTGATTTGCTAAATCGGAACATCGAAAAAATCATCAAAAAAATCAGATTTGGCATATGTTGTTATAACAAGTATTAGGTATCCTAACATATCCTGCAATATTATAAGACCAAAATAAACCTAATAAGGACAAAATCGGATATTTTAGTCATTACTGTCCTACGGACACGTACAAACACGTAATTGAATGGAGATTCAATCTTTTGGAAACAGCTGATTTCTTCCTTTATGGCTATTGGAACAGACAACTTATGACAATTGTACAGTTTATTTCACTTTAAGTTAGTCCAGCAAAATGCAAATAATTTTGACTCTTTCAGGTGAATCACTGCTAGTGTCTTTAATCAAAACCAAATTCTGTTCCTGCTTTTTGGACAAGTACTGTAATTTTCATTGAAATTAACTTACGAACCCTCTTCTAAGGGTTGGCTCGGCGACCCCAAAAGGGGTCGCGATCCCCAGGTTGGGAAACCTTGGATAGTGAATGAGTTCAGCCTTCTAACTATCAAGATTCGATGAGTTATACCTCCCTCATAAGTTGTATGAGTTAAACCTCCCTAATAAGTTGCAATTAAGGATGGTGAAACCTCCCTCATAAGTGCAATATAGAATAGATGAATGATTTCAGCCTCACTAAAGATCAAGATTGGATGAGTTACACCTTCACTCATAAGTCGCAATAATAGAATAGTGATGAGCTCCGCCTTCACTAAAGACTATAATTTATTAATGGACGACGGTATTAAACTTCTTCATAATTATGAGGATTTGTAATAGTTAAAGAGACATGAGGACGATCCAGAAAGAAGCGCCCCCAATTTTTCGAACCGGGTTTTGTGCATATTTGGAATGCTTTCCAATGTATTAGACCACACCTGAAGTAGTGACTAAGCCGAATTCGCCGTCTTGGTAATAAGATGATGATTAGTACTGTCTGTCGTGTACGACAGAAACTTCAAGCACAGGTGTTCTTTGGGGACAATTACGATTGTCAGGCAAGTTCAACAAGGTTTGCGGCTTTCTTTCATCTTGTTTGTCCAATAATAACCCTTCGAAACGTTCTCGGTAGGGTGGTTCTACAGCGATCAAGTGCAATTTGAGAGAAATTGTCATCACTCAAAAAATCGCCTCATATCAATTTAATGTCATCCATTTTATGATTAAGTGCAAAGTTATATCACTATCTATTACATTGGTTAAATTGGGACGCATCCATAAAGATTGGTGTTGGACCAGGCATTTCGTTGTTGTGCAGGGGATTCCCTCTAAGAGTCAAACAGTTATCATAGTAATGGCACCTAACGTTAGCCATTCAACAACGAGCCTTCGCAGTTAAAGATTACTACCAAACTGGTAGATATGTAGCTGTGCAACGGCAATGGCCACACAGGTACCCTGGAGTAAGAGTACCAACCAAGCTGCTATGCTGTAACATGAAAAAAAAAAGTTTGAAGCAGAGGGAACTGTGGAAAATTGTCAACAAAGGACGAAGCGGACGGCCTAGGAGAGTCTCAGAAAAACCTGCGAACATTCAAGCTGTAAGATAGGAGATTCGCAACAACCCAACGGAGCAAGTATAAGGAGAAAACCGTTCGCAAATGTCTCCCAGATCGTCATGTTAGCGCATCGTTTAGTGATGACATTCAATCGAATCCATACAAAAATTGTGAGGCGATCGCCATAATTTGGAGCAGGTGAGGTGATCCTCAACGTAGGCTGGCCGAAATCAACAGACCACAGGTTCTTAAGAGACTTTTTTGTTGATAAGGCCAATTTCCAATGACTGGCTCAGTGAAACTATCAAAATGTGAGCGAGTATGCGCAAAAAGGGGAACAGTCCCACGAGTTTGTAGGACAGACCTAATGATCGCATGGAAAGTTGCAGTTTTAGTAGCTATTACAGGTAACAATAACCAAATTGGGCCCATTTTATTGATGGATGGAAAATTGAATGGTGCCGCGGCAGGCCCGTAGGCAGGAATTTATGCGGGGGGGGGGGGGGTGCGGATTTGCAAGAAGCGGGACCTTTTTGCGTACCAAAAAAAAAAATTTTCGGCTCGCTACGCTCGCCGGTGGACCCAAAATTTTTCACGTCGTCTCCAATTCTGAAGAGCGGGGGATGGGGGGGGGGGGGAGGGGTGAGGGAAGGGGGGGGGGGGGGGACGGGTGAGGGAAGAAAAAAAAATTAGCAGAAGCGTGAGAAAACAACAGTAAGTAACAACGACAAATCCGTAATCAGATAATGCGATGGTTAAACAGCTGATAGTCATGCTAGTCATTCATATACAAAGCACCAGAAAACCTTAAGAAAAAATGTTAATTTACAAAAGGAATTAAAAAATGGAAAAGAGGAAATTAAAAATAAGTAAAGCGGATTGTTTTGGGAAGGGGGGAGGGGGGTGGGGGGGGCGGGGAGAGGGGCGGTGGTGAGGAGGGGGGGGGGAAAGAGCGGGAGGGAGGGTGGGGGGGGGGGGTGGTGGGGGGATGGGGGGAAAATTTTTTTTCCTTTTTTTTTTTTTTTTTAGCTTGGCCGTTGGGGTCATTTTTGGGGGGGTGCGTTCGCACCCGCACACCCCTGGCTACGGTCCTGGGTGCCGGTTATCTCCACATATCATTAATCAAAACTTGGAAACTCAGAGTTGCGGCGCATTTTTCAGCCGCAAAGAAATGGAGCAATTAGCCGTGCCTGGTTTCTTCAAGACGGAGCACCAGCACACAGGTCGTAATGGTTGGAAGAACAGCCTTTAGGAACTCTTTCCAAATCGGATCATGGATTAGGGCATGCGGTGGAATGGGCCCCTCGGTCACCGGCTGTGAAAGTAAGTCATAGTCCGGCAGGTATCATAGTCGGGCTCCATAGACGACAAAGAAATAAAGCGTGAAAACTAATGTTGCGAGAAGAGTCAACTGAATCGATTGCCCCTATTGTTCATCCATTGTTCGGAATGTGAGCCGGAGGACATATATATCCATGCCACCGGGATCAACTTCCCCTATATGGGGACTAGGGGTGATGTAAACGCTAGAGTTTACAATGGGGTCCCCATACACATTACTAGAACTATGACGATGGATAAACGATGCATGTACCGCAAGGAGGAACGCGTCTAACATAAAGAGATGTTCAACAAGCACGTCAGGGCTACCAATAGTCCAATATTGTATGATTGACCAAACACAAATTGCAACAGAAACAATGTTGGTGTTAATATATCTGAAAAAGTCCCAAATAATATATTTTAAAGTCTACCAAAATCAACCTAGTGGAAATGTAGAAATAAGGGGGCGGGCAAAGTTTGTACCGGGGGTAAAAAATTAGAATTGTTCGAATTGATTTAACTGATGTACCATTTAAAAAAGGTTAGAGTTTGCCCTATCTACGCGTTATAGTTTTAGTACAATCGGCTAATAAAGTTCAAGGTCATCCTGGGGTTAAAATTCATAAATGGTCCGATTTTGCTCGGAGGTTGTAAAACTGTTAAATTTGCCCACTAGCTAAGTAATGTAAATAGATTCTTTGTTTGAACTTTTTATATAGAATTACAGAAGCTATGACTAGTGGACCTCCCATAACCCTGGAGCCCCCAGTCACCTTTTGCGTCCCAACTATGCACGAATCTTTATAGATGGGGCAACAGTATATTTTCGGGTCTGTACCCATAGACGAACAATTTGACACCATTTTTTATAACGAAACCGAAATATATGAAAATTACCCCATGTGACCTTGAACCTATTTGGAATCATAACTATTGAACTACAACCTGCCAGATATGGCAAACTATACCTTTTTTAATCCTGGAAATGTTACGAACACGTGGCATACTTTCGTACGGGTGTGTTTTTGATACTTTTCATATTTGACCAATGTATAAACCTTACCCCTTAAAATATATATTCCACCTTTGATTTTAGTAGACTTGGATATTTGTTTTTAAAGGTATTTCTCAATACAATTCTGTTGGAATTGAGTATGTTGCAAATTAGGGTTGGGTTTAAGCCAGCCATGCATTCTATTTTGACTGGCCTTTACCAAGTGCATCGCAACCAGAGAGGAATGTGGAAGATAGACTAAAGGTAAGACCGTTAAGATTAATTACTTTTGAGGTGGCAATTGTGTCCAACCATGCCTAAGCCAAAAATGATGCGCCGTGGACAAGTCTGTTTTGTTGGCTTATTGTTCAGTGGAACATATTTTGAGAACCACTCAACCAAAATGAACAAAAAAAAATCAGGTAAGATGCTCTATTACCCACTCATTGATGATAAAATCCACAGATATCAAATTACAGAAAGTGGAAAAATATCACTTTCATTTTGGGTAAAGTTTTTATTGGGTCACTCTGTATTATGCATATGTAGAAAGTAATACATGTACATTACTATTTGTATTTAAAAAAGCACAGGTCTTGTCACACCATTTACGTGTCGTCTTGGCACACAGCGCCGCCCATTGTTGAATCTTGGCAACCTTGGCAAATCTTCACTGCCCTAGGGAGTTATCAACCACATCATTATCGGCTGAGCGTACGGCGGTCCGGTAAGTACGTATATCCTGTTCTAAAATTGAAAGCGTAAATTGAAACCAGCGTTGGCAAGACTGAAATAATACCGAAAGGCATGTGGGAAAAGGGATGCGGCCCGTAGCGATTGCGTGTTCACTTTTCCGTGTTTGCGAGCACCGAAGTACCCGACAAAAACGTCCAATTTTCTCGCTAGGTTCTATAGGTTCAGACCCAATTACGATACATATTGAAAACAAAACATAGTAACGGACCCTCTGATGCAAAAATCTCCATAGAACCCCTTCGTATTCCGGAGATATTTGAGATTTAGTTTCATTTGCATGCATTCGCTATGACGGACTGATAACGTTAATCTCTCGCGCAGTACTAATTTAGATAATATCTTTCGCAGTCTGTGACACAGACTACACATTTACTGGACCGCCGTGCGCAGTATCTACCGTAGATATCAGTTTTTGTACATTGCGGTACACTGGAGATTGCGCAAAATACTTGTCCTATCGTAACGATTTACGCACCAAAATATTTCTAACTAAATTGTCTAGTTAGCTCACTAGTTTATAATATAGGTTTATTTTTGGAAAAAACGTGAAAAATACGATCCATACAAGCAATTTTCTTACCTTTTCAGCTGGCTCAATTCTCGATTGCTGCTGTCAAGTCATGCCACACGCCAGGCTTACAAAACTAGTGAGCTAAGGGGTCTTTTTTTGTCAGGAACCCATTTCTAACATCAGATCGACCACCTGATTCGTTGATTTCGCGATATCCAAGGTACCGCGAAACCGTTTTTCATTCGTTGTTCAAGCTAATCGCAGAGCCTTTAACACAGCGTTTGGCTGCTAGGGAGCCCCATGACGTAGCGCATGTCTAAGAATAGCCGGCCAATTAGTGATGCGGATACGGAATAGGTGGCGCTGTGTCCCAGCAGTAGAGATGCTATGCGGGCGTAAATGGCGTGTTGTGTATTGATTGTAGCTTGAATGTCAATGTTTTTTGTTGATTGTCAATTACATCACGAGCCGTTACCATCTATAAACAACTACATAATATTGTTTTCTTTTTTCCCTTGCCAAGGTTTCCTACTTCTTCAAGAGAACATTGCCATAGGAATTGTTCCAGAATATTTTGATAAATATTATACTGCCGCTGTTAATATTTACTGCTTTGGAACTGCACTAGGTTTGATGATTAGCCCGATGTTGACCCAGGTGCTTTTTGAGGCGTACGGCTGGCGGGGAACGTTGCTTTTGCTCAGCGGTCTAAATCTGAATACCGTTCCATGCGGAGCCCTGCTGAAACAACAAAAAACTCAGAAGGGAAATGAAAGCAAAACACTTCTTGCTCAAAGTGAAAGTTTTTCTATGGATGACACACGCACGAACGTACCTTTGAGATATTTGAAGGCCATTTCTAAAGCATGCGACTCTTCTTTGCTTAGATCTTTACCATTTATCGCTCGAGTTGTATTGCCTGCTATTGTTGCAGGCTATACCCTGGCTGGATGGCTAATATACATTGTATCTTTTTCTCAATTCAATGGCGCATCCCAGAGAGAATCTTCTATCATTGCAACCTGTGGAGGAATTGGTATAGGATTTATCAGGATAATACTGTTATTCCATAATCATCTCCTGACATACAAACAGCTTATGTACATATCATCTTTCATAATGGCAATTTCTTTATCTTTGACAACCGTATTTCGAAGTGTCGTAGGAATGAGTATGACTTCCTTTATATATGGTATAGGTTTCGGTACGCTTTGTACGGAAATCTACTCTGCTGCCAGAGATATCGCCAACGAAGCTGAATACATCAGTGCAGTGGCATGGTATCACCTGTTCTACGGTTTTGCAATTATCATCGGTGGTACTTTAACAGGTAAAAACGAAATCTCATATCGTTTCAATAAAAATACTTAAGGGGTTGACGTGTTAGCGGTCTACTCAATAGAATTTTCCAGAATTCACATATGTGACATTTATAATGGTGCTGATCAAGAATATGAAAACAAGAAGGTGGTTGACTTTGTGTTTGAGCTATAGCTTAAAAAAGTATGTTGTCGCTTTTTAAACCATGCAAGTCTATGGGAAAGGTACAAATTTGACATTTTGATCGCATGCAAAATAAAAAGTACTCGATAGATTTTTTTCTAAATATGTTGAGGTCTTAAATAAGAAATGGGTGTCACCTAATCTATCTAGCGGCCGCAGCCGAGATGCTGTTCACCATGTAGCGCCAAATTTTCATGTCTGTAATTAAGTGGGGGGATGTCAGGTGGATCCTGCTGAATGTCTCGAGCAATCAAGGCAATGTACAGCTAAAGGGGCGACGACTCCTGTTTGGGCATGTAACTTCCAACATGTGATGTCTGAGACTACTTGATCAATTACACGATGACAGTGACCTGCAAATCGTGCTCGGCGTTGGGCAAAAACAACTAAGTCTTTTCAACAAGTTGGGCGACTTGTTAGGCCACAAGAGAAGTTTGCGGCATATTTGGTAAGCATCAAAGCAGTGAACTCGCGCGCGTAGAGGATGCGACATTGAACGCGGACGTAGAGAATTCCCCGAAGGATGTAAGATTGAAGCGATTTCTTTTTCGTAAATATCTTCGCGCGAATAACGCACAGCGAGATCTACGGTATCTGCGCGTGGGAACCTTGCAACCCCGAAACTAAAGTGGGGACACTGATAAGCATAAAAGTTGGACGAGCGAGTAAGGGCTAAACGAACAGTGAGATTGGAGACGCCGGAAAAGGGACGTGAAAAAGAAGAATAAGGGAATTAGGCCGAAAAAAGAAGTGAATGAGAGGGAATAAATTGAGTCTACTCTGTTGCCCCGTGGACGCCGGTTTACTCCCCCCCGCCGCTCTTCAGAATTTCGAACCCGACTGTAAAAGTATGTGGGGTCTAACACCCCGGCGAGTGCCGGCCCTGAAAATTGTAATCAGCATCTTGAACACTTCTTGATTCCTACAAAAGTTGAGTTTTTCCTCAAGGAACACTCCTTGTAGTGGATGAGCATCTCGACTAAAGACCAAAAAAAGTACGCAGCAGTCTAAATACCCCATGGTTACAAACCATTGGACTTTGCACGAAAACATTAAATTATTATCATAGTTTTTTCGTTTTCTTCCTCCAAAATTTTGATACCCTTCTTGCTCCACTGCGATCAATTTGCCAATGGACATTGTGTTTGGCTATATTGATCACAATGGAGCAAACAAAGTGTCAAATTTGCAGAAAAAACAGACTATTGATAATCAATTTTATGTTTTGTGCATAGACCAATTGGTTTGTAACTTATGGGAGTATTTAGACTGCTGCGTTACTTTTTTGGGTGTCTTTATTTGGGAAGTACAAGACAATGTTTTTTGGAAATCCTTTAACCAATGGACACCATAGCATGTCATCAACCTGTCGTTTTGGTTGAGACATGACGGCATGAGACAAAATCCGTTCTTGAAGATTTAAAGATCGGATACCACCCCGTGATCATAAGTGAAGTGCATGTGAGTGCAACCAAGTCGTATCCTGCTTTTCATGATTTTACAAGGAGAAGCCATTTTTTGTGTTTCATTCTTTTTGTGACTTTTCAAATGAAAAGAATTCTTACATAGGGATAAAAATGTATTTTCTAAATTCTTATAAATATTTAATTTCCCCACTATAAGAATTAAGGTCACTATTAAGAAGTAAGTTGGCTAATTAAATGGCGTAACTACACACAGGCTTTCCCGTGTTGTGCAACAAAGTCGTATCCTCACCACTTACGACTTTGTTTGTTTCACGAAAAACGGGAAAATTCAATTTTGAGTGCAACAACGTCTGAGCTACACTAATTAGGCTTAATTGAGCCCTAATAACCTGGCAACAAATTACCTTTACTTGAAATATATAGTAAATTATGCGTATTCATTTACTGCTGTTAAATTGATTTATATTGAGCGTAATGAAGTGAAAAGGTCGTAACTTAACTACTACATTTTCTGATATTTTTTTAAGGTTTTTGTGTTCCAAAAGTAGCATAAATTAGCATAAATATTTGATAAAAAAATGAAATGCCTCTTTGACCAAAATATTTTGGGGTTTTTTACCTATAACCCTTTAAACAACCAATCGCTTTACAAGAACAAAATGTCGTATCTTACATACTAGTTTTCCCGTGTCGTGCACAAAGTCGTATCTACAACTTACGACTTTGGTGCCCACACGGTAAATTTTTAAATTTTGAGTGCAACAAAAAGTCGTATTCTACAGACCAATAGTCCCTATTTAGCTTCATACTCTGCATAAATTGAGAACTGTGTCACCTGAAATGTATATCAAATTAGCTTAATGAACTACTTTTTCATATTCATAGGGGGTAGGTAGCGGTAACGGGCGTCGCATTTCCCATCATTCACCCAACAATGGTCAGTTTACGACTTTGTTGCACTCACATGAAGAGATGCCTTGAAAGTCAGAGTACTAATTACTTCCATAGTTCTATACTTTAAAATTGTTTGCCACTCTCCGTAATGGGATTTGAGTACCCTTAATATTTCCAAAGATAGATCACCTGTAAATAATATTTTGTTACTGGGAATGTTATATTGGCGCCCCCACTTCTGCCGTCCTTGGAGCACTCTCACCTCTCGCTCTCTCTCTCTCTCCATGGAAGAAAGGGATAAAGAAGAACCACAACGACCAAGGGGGTTGAAGCCCATTCAAAACCAATCGTTTCCGTGCTGGGCGCTTGACATTTTGAATATTGCAACGGAAAATTATAGTTTAGGTGCTTGTATACACACATACTTTTTTTTCAATTCGATACAAACATCCGGCAAAATATCAGTTGGTTGGATGTTTGGTTGCTTTTGTGTGGTTAAATTTTGCCTACCCCCCATGGCCACACAACTAATGAATGACACGTCAGTCGTCTTGATTTAAATAAACACAAAACCGCCGCATTAATACATCTTTTCCCTAAGCGCTAAGCGCGCAATTGCATTAAGGGTAAAAGAGTATCTGTGCACAATGATTCCAGTGCAAACTAATATTACACCTGGCCACCTCTAACCCATACATCCATTTTGTAATCACTAAAATCACTATCACTACCAGATTAGTGAATATGCAAAGCGTCACCCAAAGTAATTGGAAGAAGCGGATGCAGCCATTGCGTTCTATTGTTTGTACTCTATGATTTTCTATTGTGGTCGGCAAAACATGGGAGACGATGAATTTCTAAGATGACGTAACGCTTACTCTCTATCTATATATATAGAACCTCTTGCTTTCGCGCTCCTTCTTCCTATACCCTCCATGCTCTGTTGCAGCATGGGGAATTACCATGCAAAAGCAGAGGCTTGCACTGATTTCTTTTTGGTCACAGTATGATTGTCAATAAGGATTTACTGACATGACAACTTTTAATCATGGGGTGGGTTCGGTCAAGTTGGGCAAATTTCATATCAATACTCCATCGTCGCCCACAATGAGGTGTCACAAATACCGTAATAAACACACCGCTTCCAAATTATAACCCATATTGTATAACAGAATGTGTCGTGTGAAATGACACGGTCAGTCGTCTTTGTTAAAGTAAACCAAGCCTCAAGGGTGAATACAATCTTTTCACCAAGCGCGCCTAAGCACCTAAGCGAGGTGGAGTATCTGAGCACCAATGATCCAGTTGCCACTATTATTACAACACCTGGCCCTCTCGAACACAACATCTTTGTTATCACTACCGTATAGTGTATATGCAAAGCAGCACGCCACGTATGTGGAAGAAGCGGAGCAAAGCCATTGCTTTTCTTTGTTGGTACTCTATGTTTCTTTGGTGGTCGGCAAAAGATGCGATACGATGATTTTCTAAAAGATGACGTAACGTTTTGCCTCTCTATCTATATAGAAACCCTCTTTGACAACAGACCGCCACTAGCGTTTTAACGATCTATGCTATGCGTCGCCGCATAATTGGCAATTGTTATTCATATTCTCTCAAGTGGCCCTTCCGAGATAATCCTCTTCAGATTTTCTGGCTCGAAAAATTCTTAGTTCGTGGTTGTTTTCTTCATTGCGATAAGATTCCGGGTCATCGGGAATCAATTTAACATATGGGCGCGCGCATCCATAGAAACCGACAACACCCCGGGGGGGGGGGGGGGTGGGGGGGGCCCTTGGATTTTGCTCGGGACCCCCATGCTCGTTCGAAAAAAGAGGGACTAGCTTAGCTGCCAATGCGGGACTACTGCTAGGGGTATCAACTTCAAATTAATCAAGTTCCCTAGTCCGCTTAGGGTACAATTCAGTTTGTAATTGTGACTTGTTCAATGATATAAATAGGAAAAATTAACCTAAACATATCAGCAATAATAACCTAAGTTGTATTTTTCTTGTTAGTACAATTGTCATTTTTTTGTATATTGTGGCTATTTTTTAATGTGTATCTTTTTTCATGTATTGAGAACAGGCCCCACAAGGGGTATAATCTCCCTGCAAATTAATCTGGCAAAAATCCAATGTTTATTTGGTTCATCATAGAATATGGCCACAGCAAACACAATGGTAAATGATATGTAAATAATGCTTACAGTGAAAAATTAATTGTTATAATAATTATTATATAGAAGCTGGAGAAACTGGCGACACAAATTAAATAAATAAAGACGAAAAATAGCACGGTCTGACCCGGACTCCCGCTATCGAGGCGTGAGAAATAAACAACAACACCCAAAATAGTTCGGGTATGTATGTACAACCCCGTCACACCCCCCGCGTCGACACACTTTTTTAGGTGCCTTTTATGGTCCTAAAAACTTTTTTGTGATGTTAACAGAACATGAAAAAAATCCCGATGCTCTCGAGATATCCAATATGGCCGCCAGATTCTTGCCAAAATTGGTCAAAATGAAAAATCCCTGTATATCAGCTAGTAATACCAATAACCCAAAATAAATGGTTAGTTATATTTTGCCAAACCCTCCCCAAATTCATTTTTTGGTATTCTTTTGTTTTGCTATAATGCTTCAATTCAAGATTGGCGGCCAATATGGCTGCCAAAAGTAGTGAAATGGGAGAAACATAACTCGAATATTTCCAAAAATGTTGATGAAAGAATAAATGAGATGATCAATAATGTTTTAAAACCAAAATAACAACACAATAGAAACTAATTGAAAGCATACTTGGTTCTGTTCAATGGCAACTAGTTTCAGATGGCGCAACTAAGGTCTACTTTCAGAGGAAAAGTCATGCATATTGGCTGAAAATACAAGTGGTTTACAAAAAATGATAACATGATCCATATTTAATTGAGTTTCCTTTCCCAACAGATTAAATTCCACCGCTTAAACACACACACAACACACACCCACTTACTAAAAATAATAAAAAAAAAAAAAAAAATAAACAATACAACTTTCGATGGCAATACGTGTCCTTCTAACCAATGGTTGCGATATAAGTCCCTACAAATCAAAACGTGTCCAAACACATAAAAAGATTCTGTCAAAGGAGACGCATATCCGTGAAATCTACAACCTATCACAACAATATTTTCCTCTTAATTTTGCATGCAACGCTTGCTGTGAGGAAGCAGAGAACACACCTATTATAAATAAAAAGAAATACCATTTGTTATAAATATGGAAGTATCCCAAATAAGCAATTTTATATAGCGATTGTCCACCGCTATAACACACACACACTTGGTAATAAAGAAATACAATTTCGATGGCAATACGCGTCCTTCTAACCAAACCTGGCTCGATAAAGCCTCCACATCGTGTCCAACCATTTCTGGAGAGGGGTATATTCTGAATAAGGCCACATCTGTCTATTCCTTTGCACTGTCCGTAATTTGCAAACGCCTGTTGTGAGGAAGCAGAGAGCTGCTTGAATGGTGGAAACAAAGACAGATCAACTTTAGATGAGCTCCTAATGTTCTGACATCATCAACCATCTCCTAAGCATGATGGTCCATTACTTATATAACTTCTTTGACCTTGGGCAATCCATTATATATAGGAAGCATACAAATTTTTTTCATCTATCTCCCAACTTGGCAAAACACTCCTGATAACTTCAGATGTGCCTATTCTGTATCTGTATCTGTATCTGTCAGCTAGTGTACAATCGCCTGGTGTGGCTGTCCCGTACAGGTAACGCTGGAAGGGGCTGGATGCACTAAATTTTAAAGTGAGCTTTATGCGCAATGGTGGCGAGGTCAATGGAGCTCAACTGAGCTTTAAAAACGGCAATTGAAGTAGCTGTCCTGATGTAGTCGGGGAGGTAATTCCATTCTGGTATAGTCCATGGATAGAGTGAATGAAGATAGGTGTTCTTGTTTGGTCTTATGCGATCGTAGATGAAGCTGCCATGGTGTTGTCTGGTGTTTGGCCTGGTTGTAGTCTGGTCTTTATTGGTTTGGTGCATGAGATGAGCAATATTATTTGGAATGAGGCCATGAGTTTCTTTGTAGATGGTACATAGTCGGGCTTTCATGCGTCTGATCTCGAGTGGTTCCCATTCAAGCTTGGTTAGCATGTCGGTGACGCTTGATTCTTTAGAATAGTCATTAAAGATGAATCGGGCAGCACGTCTTTGAACTTTGTCCAATGTGGTGATGTTATTTTTCTGGTGAGGATCCCATATCGTCGGACAGGACATACCACTTCCTACAGACCTTGGTTGGAAGCGATGTGCAGATTTTATCGAACCAGTTTGGTCAAAAGGACCCGTATTGTCATTGAAATTGTATGTCATTATACGAAGTGTGTGTGTTAAAGTGGTGTAAAATCCAATTAAATATGTATTATGTTTATCATTTACTACAAGTATTTTCAGATAATATGCATGATTTTCTCTCTGAATATAGACCATTATGTACTGTGCTTGTCTGCCTTGACTTTAGGTTGCATTGAAACAGAACAAAAGTATGCTTTTAATTAGTTTCTATGGGAATATAACATTACCTGATCATCTCATTTATTCTTCACATCAATTGTTTTGGCTAATATTATCTTCGCGTTTTCCCCTTACAATTTACTACTTTTGGGGGATTACCATACATTACCCAACTACACATCAAGCAAGCGGGCAAATACATTACCGCACATTGGAATAGTCCAGATTCAAGGGGAAAAATATCCCCAAGCTCCTTCATAACATTGTTGTGACAAGATGTAGGAACTTTAATCGAACCAGTTTGGTTAGACGGACCCGTATGGGCCACCGAAAGTGTATTTTATTTTAAACAAAATGTTGTGTGTGTTAATAGCAGTGGAAATAATAAATATGGATATGTTATCATTTACCACTTTATTTTCAGCCAATATTGCATGACTTTTGCCTCTGCAATTTAGAACCATGTTGCTGGCCATCTTGAACTAAGTGCATTGAAACAGAACACAAGTATGCTTTCATTAGTTCGCTGGATTCAAAACGTTCTCCTGATCATCTCATTTATTTCATCAACATTTTTGGATAATATTCGAGTTTTCTCAACATTTCACGACTTTTGGCAGCCATATTGGCCGCCATCATGGATTTTAGACCTTATAGCAAAACCAGAATAACCCAAAAATGAATTTGGGAGGGTTGCAAACATATAACTAACCATTTTATTTGTGGTTTATGGGTATTACGTAGCTGATATATGACTTTTTTTTTTTCAATTTTGATCCAATTGTGGCAGCCATATGGGCTGCCATTCTTTGGATATCTCAGAGCAATCGGGATTATTTTCAACACACTGTTAACATCCCAAAAAAGTTCTAGGAGCCCTAAAAGCACCTAAAATTGGTGGTGTGGTAGTTCCTGTGGGGGGTGCAACGTGGGTGTACCATACATACCCGACTAAAAAGTAACTCCCACCACTGAAATTTGTCTGTCAAGTGCACACTACACATCTTGTTTATACAAGATGGGTTTATAATTGGAAGCGGTGTTTATTTTACGCGTATTTTGACACCTATTTGTGGCGATCGAGGAGTATTGTTTGAAATTATGCCCACTTGACCGAACCCCCCCATGATTTAAAAGTTGCAGTAAATCCTATGAACAATCATCACTGTTAAAATGAATCAGTGCAGCCTCTTCTTTTCTCCTGGCATTAGTTAATTCCCCCCATGCTGCAACAAAAGCATGGATGTAGGAGAAGAGGAAAAATCAAAGAGGTTCTATATAGATAGAGAGGTAAAAGCGTTACGTCATCTTTAGAAATTCATCGTCTCGCATTTTTGCCGACCACAAGAAAACATGATTACCAACAATAGAACGGCAATGGCGGCCTCCGCCTCCGCCTCTTCCACATACGGTGGGTGCCACTTTGCATAACACTAATCGTAGTGATACAATTGATGTATGTGTTAGGGTATGCCAGGGTGTAAATAATAGTGCACCTGGATCATTGTGCTCAGATACTCTTTTTTTCCCATAATGCAATGCGCGCTTAGGTGAAAAGATGTTTCATTGCGGCGGTTTAATTAAATCAAGACGCCTGCGTGTCATTCATTCGTTGTTTGCCATTGTATGCCAAATTTACCACGCCATAGCACCCAACATCCCAACAAAACTGATATTTTTGCCGGATTGTTTGTATCGAGTTGACATTATGTGTATACAAGCACCCAAACTAATAATTATTCGTGCAATATTCAAATGGTCAGCGCCCAGCACGACAGAACTGGTTTTGAAGGGGCTTCACCCCCTTGGAAGAAAGTCTCCCTACTTTGCATTACGCACACTCCGATGATCACAATTATATCATTGGCAACGTCATTTAAAAAACATAGACCAACAAAGGCACTTCTCGGCAGGGGAGTACTCTGTCATGTTTCTCCATTATCATCGCCGAGAGAAGCGGGGCACGCTCAGTTGAACAAGATTTGACCTGGCCAAAAGGTATATCCCCGAGCGCAGTGGTTTGTTTATGTGGAAACGAAAACGAAGAGATTGAGTCGATTACAGTCCGAGATTCTGGGTATTTCAGTCCAAAAAATCGGAGATAGCATGTTTCCTAAGATGAGTTACATTGATTCTAGTTTTTGGGAAAACTTGGATTTTTTGGTAACGCCTATTTCCTTAAAGATGATATTTGAGAGACGAAATCTAAACTTGATTTGGAATAAACTGCCTTATCTAAACAGTGACACCAAACTTGACAGTGCCCCGAGTTCCTCTTTTTCTTTTTTGTCTACTCATTTTGTCCCCCAAGTTGGTCAATTTGACCACAGCAGTTGTTACTTTGTAGCAGATAATGGTACACAAGTGGGTGGGGGGGGGGGTGCATTTTTTATAAAAGCATCAAATTTGGCAGAGAGTTAGAGACTTAACATTTTGGAAATACTTGAATATGGAACCACCTGCACAGGTCCAGTTCAATGTTCACAAAAGGTCAAATGACGTCAAAATACATTAAAACATGCAGAATAAGGTTGCATAACTCTAACACATCATAAACATTTTCATGGATCTATTTGTGACATACATTTCGACTTAATCAAAGAGGGTCTTCTTCATTTAAAGGGACACGAGGAGATTTTCTGAGGATACAAATTTGTATTAATTTGCACTTTGTTGTAGAATACCAACCGAGGACATTTCGTAGGTTTATTGAACAAAGAAAAGAAAACAAAGTAAGTTTTGAACTTGCCTGCTGTCCTGATCAGCCCCATAAACATGCATACTCGGATATCTGTCATGCACGACAGAAAATAAAAAAACATATTATTACATTAAGATGGCTTTTACGGCTTATTCCCTCCAGGTTTGATTTAATATATTGGTAAAATTGTTTAACAAATGGGAGGAAGCTTAATACATTAACATAACCATGAACATTTCATTGAAGAGATACAGGGACATAGCTTACTGGGGATACATTTCGGTGAATTTGTTTGAAAATGCTACAAGTCATATCACGTTTTAATCACCAAAAGCCACAAAATAGAACAATCGGATTTATATAATACTTTTACACTGTGACGGTCAACATTTTAAAGTGAAAATCATAGTGCTGTGTCTGGGGGCATGAATACATAGTTTTGGGTCATGAAGGGGGTAGCAGGTCAAAATAGGCCAGGTAGAACACACCACAGCGGTATGCATTTTAAGGAATCTTGGATTTTATGAGCAGAAGCACTCAGTTGAGTACAATGGGCCATAAAGGTAGGAAAGAAGGAGAAAGTTCTATTAAAGCAATAATAGCACATTTTTTTAAGAGTGCCCCAATTTTTTAAAGAATTTTGAGATATTTTACACAGTTGCATTGGTAACTGGCTAGTAAAGTATACCTGTGAATGGTTAAGCTCGAAATGTCTATGTGTCACAAACGAAGGAATTTTGTAATTAGAATAATTATTATCGGAGATCTCCGATAATAATTCAACGGCTGCTAGAAACATGACAAATTCTCCTTCTCTATAGGGAACGCCAATTGGATTATGTTACCCTATTTACCTATTTTGGTCGCATAACATGAGAACATTCAAATCGTAATGCTAACAACCTATTCTTGATTTTTGACACATTGAGATTAAAAACTTATTTTTTTACCAAATTGGAGCAACTTCTGATTTTGACCCCTGTACATGGAAATTGCCTTTTTTTTACCATTTTAGCTATTTTAATCCTATAAACACCAAAACCAATGGTCAAGATGGTACAAACTATAACCTTTTTGGAAAGCTTATGAGTAGACGGACCAATATGGCATAACATTTCAACTTAATTAGATTAGTTATGGTGGTGGGCTGCATTTGTGTCTAATTCCATAGTGAGGATTTTGAGTGACCGCCTAATCTACCTCCCATAGCTCGTTTTCCTTGCCTCCTTTTCGAGTTCTTATTTCTTCCTTCAGCATTCCAGTTGCCTCGGTTTAGTGGATTAACATCAGGTAGGGTCAAATGCAAAACCTGTGACCTGGAATGTTCAGAGTCCCTGATAACAACAATACTTGACCTGCGTGGACGTCTCTCTCACAATGGTCGGTGTTGGTGGACAGTTGTATGCCATACTCCGGTTTGGTCGGCAACTGGACCAAATGCTGACCTTTTTCCTTTATATCCTATAGGTTAGTCTCGTGATTAGGCCATTAAATAACCTATATGCTGCTGAACATACCAGCATTAAGGGGCGGAAGAAACCACCAGGTTCAACGGCCAGTGTGTTCCAGACTTTATCTATCTGCTGCCTGTAGACTCACCCTGATTGCAGGAAAGGCTTGGGAGACAACCATAGGATTAAATCCCGGAGTTGGGTCCCGTAGGCGACTGACGGCTCTACTCAGCTCCATTTCGGCACGTCCTTCCTGCGAGCTGCTGGAACCAAACTGTATCGTTTCTCGACGTTCCTTTGGATTTGTCTTCAGCGTGGAGATTGGGGATTCATGGCATGGGCAACATAACGGATTCCATAGGCAATTGCCCTGGCCAATCGCGCCACTTAATGTGAGCGCTTTATCCATAGTCGGTTGCGACTGACGGAGGCCCTGATGATAGTATTTTAAAGTTGGACTCCTCTTCGTAACTTTAAAGTGGACCCTTTAAAAAAGGACACCAACAATTTGGACCTATCATTGATATAGAGGTGTCCAGACTAAGACCAAGGTTAAACCTTTCTGCGTGGGGGTGAACGATTATGTTTGACCTGGGTCAGTGGTTTCCTGCTCTACATACCAAGTGCTTTACTTTACTCTAAAAGTTTATTGTACTATAACAAGTGTTAGATCATTCAGGTATGGGGATTTTTCATTCAATTGTAGAATATAATTATCCTTTTACATCAAATACCTTCAAAAAAAAAAACCAAGTTAAGCTTGGATCAATGTTAATGAATATATTTATGAATTAAATTTTGACCGTCATAGTGGAAAGTTTAAGCGGTCTTCCCTCAATTTTGTAGATTTATTCTGATCATAGACCCTATAACCCCGGGAGGTAGCAGACATTGGTTACACATCTCAAGTACAAAGTACAAAGGGTTGAGTGAGTTAAATATCCTTGACAAGCCTGACCGGGACCCTGAAACGTGATTCTAAGTGCTGCAAATGAGCCTTAAGGAAAGGGGGCAAAGTTTGTAGTTTGTAACAGGGATAAATTTTAAAAATGGATCCAATCATTGAAAAGTATATCACATTATTTGTCTAACCAAAAGGATTCAGAAAAGGTATAATTTTGAATTATCTACAACCTAAAGCTTCAGAGTTTATAGGCGGAAAAAAACAAGCAAAAATCAATAAAGGTGAAATTTCATGTACAAGGGTCAAAATTTTAACACTTAAGTGCCCAAGGGGGAAGGGTCCATGTGGACCCTTCCCCCCCCCCTTGATTTTTTTTTGGCATTTCTCGGTTACGGATCCAATTTTTTCAAGGAGTTTTTTTGCTAGTGTCTGATTTATGAAAACGCTTCGTCTCCTGATAACAAAAAAAATTAAATCCACCCACGGCTTCATTAGAATAATTAGGGGGGGTCCAATGGAACCACCCCCCCCTGGGCACAACGGAAGTGAAAAATCAGATATTTAACTAATTAAAAAATTAAAGTAATTAAATCTTGGGATTTATTTGCTTAGATATATACCTTATGAGGTATTAATTAAGAATTAATATACTTAAATCAAATAACCTTTTAGATGCTATTAGCATCAATTTGAAGTTTGTCTGGCCGGTCTCTTTTTGTCAACTGTGTAAGTCTATGGGAAAAATAAGGCGATTTGAAGTTTCTTCTGAGAAAAATACAAGATGGTATAAAATTTTGCTATATTTTGTAATGATTTTTAATTGGTTATTCTAGAGTAATATAATGAATTATTATTTTGGTTCAAAACCTATATTGGAGTTGCTGAGCGAGGAAATGTGCGAAACCCCTCTCTTTCGGAGAGTGACCAATTTCAATTGGCCATAGTCGGTCGGATTTTCATTTTTAATTGTGGTATGTTTTCTTATTGACCCCCATTTATTTGTGTTGTGTCATGATCGACTCCAGGGAAATGGTTATCTGGTTTGGGTCCCTGGACCCCCCCCCTTGGCACTAACTGAAGTTTTTTTTAGCTGTGCACTTAAGTGTTAAGTTGTTCCGATTTGATAAAAATTGGCGGAGTTCATAGATTAAATTTTAAAAATATTTAGACTGTCTTAATGCTTCGTTACGATGTAAGGGGCCAGAGCGTTACCATATCCATTTCATTCAAAGAATTTCAGACTGTCAACATAAATCGCGGTCAAACCCTTTGGTACTTTGGGATTGTTAACAAATGTCTGCTATCTTCCAATGCTACTCTAAATGTAGACTAAATGTTGCATTTGTGTTTGCAATGGTAAAGAGCGATGTCCATCCTTTATCAATGGACCAAACAAAACGCATTTCCCCCCCCTCATTCAGATGCGTAGGGTTGACATAAAGTTTTACCCCGGATATAAGTGGGTATCTCAAAATTTTTGGTGCAGAAGGTTTGAGTGGCTTATTTTATCTAAAATGGGGCGTAGATTCCAAAAAAACAGTCTTATTGACCATACTCAAGACCCTTTTTGGTGATATTGGCCATTTTTGTATGTTTGACTAAACATCATATAAAATTCCGATTTGTATTTTTGGGTGTTTTGACTAGCGTACTTTATGAAAAGGGTCACCGATCATAATAAAAGCAGTATTATTGGCTGTTTGTGAGTTTTTTGGGTGATTTTCATCTTTTTTGCAAAATAGCTTACTTTGGATCAAAAATCATATTTTTACTTTTGGATGCTCTGACAAACGAATCTAATGTAAAATGTGTAACGATTTAAAAAAACAAAATCTTAATTGACTGTATTGAATACAATTTTGACATGTGGTAATTTTTTCCCACTGAAAACATGTGTAAAATGCCTGTTATTTGGCCAAAAATATTTTGTGGGTGAAATTATGACTAGGACAATATCATGTTTCAGTTGTTCTCACACCATATTCCTTCTTCTTTCTTATCGTGTCCAAACACTGTGATTCTCAAATATGATCAGCCAGAGAAATGGGTTACAAAAACGTCTGGCTGCTTCACTGAATTCCACAATGTCCTTGTCTGTGCATTGTTTCTCCATCCACAGGGGCAGCAAAGAGATTTCCATTGCTTGGTGCTGTCCCAGCCACAGGTAGTGTTTCTGATCTTCGTCCATCCATCCAGGTCGCCCCACTTCTGCAAGGAAACCAGCCCTTAATTGGCGATTCTGGTTTCTCAATCTGTTGAGAGATCGCCATTCCAAAACCCATGAGGAGTCAGCTTCAGGTGGGGAGATGCTTACCAGGTTTCAATACCAAAGATGCGACTTGGTTGGTAGCAAACTCTTTCTTTCCACCATTGCGACTCTCTAATGCTCCTTAGAGACTGTTTCAGGAGGTTGTACTTTGCTTTAAGAACCTCTCTCTTGGAGTTAAGGCGGGTTGGCAGCAGGTCTCTTTCCAGACTGGGTGCTTCCCATTAGATACTTGGCAGCTCGCTACACTGCGACGGGTGTCTGGGTAGCACTTATGCTAGGATGTATAAGTTCTCTATTGGTGTTGAACTAATACATCCTTTGTCAAGCCGGCAGGATGCATTTAACATCGAATCAAGCTTCTTGACATGGGTTGATTTCTCCATACAGGGCAAGCAATACTCTCACATTATAGACAGGGATAGTGCCGCGATCCTTATTTATTTCCAAGTCCTACACGAAAAATACAGGTGCCTTTGAAAGCAATCGCGTTGACTATAAGAAAGCAGACTGCCAAGGATTCACTGATGACCTGGATCTGAACGTGAAGAGATTGGCTCCCCAACCCCATTACTATTCAATTTTTGCCCAAATCGTGAACAAGACTGCGCCGGAGATTCATACCCAGAGTAGGACGGACTATATACAGACCTTTCGAAGGATGAATACCAAGAGTATACTACCATGTTTGAAGCCATCCTTTTCTCAGCTTAAAACACTGCTAGTGAGGATTTTATCCCCAGGAATCCCACAGACCTCCACAGCAGCCAAATGTTTACAACCCAACCAGGTTGTCCCACCAACTCTTTTAAGGCATTGCAGCACGAAGCCAGGAAGCTCAAACTAAAGTGTACGAGGTTTAGTGGTGACCTTGTTTCATTTGCCCCCCTTTAACATGGACGAATTGGAAACCGTTATGCTAAATTCTTCAAAACCAGGAAAAACTTTGACTTTTACGACCTTTTTTTCCAACTGTTTCATTTTTTACACAAATGTTTTCAATGGTAACACCAATGAACCAAATGTCAATATTGTGTTCAGTACAGTCCATTAAGATTATTTTTTAAAATCAGTAACCGCATTTTTTACATTAGATGCGTTTGTCAGAGCACCCAAACGTTGAAATAAAATAATGATTTTTTGATCACAAATGGCTATTTTGGGGCAAAAAAGGATCAAATGACCTCGTCATATGCTCACAAACATCCATAAGACGCTTTATATGTATCAATGACCCTTTTTACATAACTTACGCTATAGTCAACACACCCAAAGTAAAAATATGAATTTATATGATTTTAGTCAAAAAATGGCCATATCACGAAAATGTCTTGAGTACGGTCATAAGACTGCTATTGTTTTGGAATCTACGCCCCATTTTACATAAAATAAGGCCACTGCAACCTTCTGCACCAAAAAGTTTGATTAAACCCACTTATCTCCCTAGGTATTTTTTTTTTTCATTGCGGTGGTCCTCACAGTTGAAGTGTTTATTTCAGATGAGACTTTCTCATATCAAGCACTTTGATGCGCCCCGTCATGTGTAAAGGAAGAGTTAAATACGTCAATTTCAGGATATAATAATTAATGGTTTAATCTTGTTACAAAGATTTAGAGCACACTTGAATATTCGACTCAACTCTTTGGAAACACAAAAGGCTTGTTGAGTAATTGATCACTGAGCACATTATTCAATGTCAAGCACCTTTTAATCCCTGACGTAGATATTCAAAGTATCTAATGTATTCATGGGATGGATAGATGGATGGATTCTTACTCATTTTAAATCATTCGGGTTTCTATTTATTTGCAGGCTTGTTATTTGACGTACCAAGTATTTCACACAGGCTGTGCTTTTCCTTCCTTCCCCTTTCTCGGTCGCGGCCCTGTTAGCTGCAGTAGCATTATTGGCATCTGTCCGCTCTTGGATTGGAAGACATTTGGGCCAGGGATTAATATAAATAAACAGGGGATTAATTATACATAGACTGGGATTACATAATACAGATTATCTTCTTGCTCCGATTACATCTGACGTCATTTTACAAAACAGGTACATATGGCTTAGTGTAAAACACGATTATTTTCCGTTGTGTTTGCCGAATTCACTAGCGTTTTTGCGCTTTTTTTCGCGTTTTACTCTAAGCCGCTTATATCATAAAAACGCCGATGGTATTACAAATAGTGACCGGATCATTCTCCACGTTTAAAGTATTACCAGCATTCTCGAGTATAGATTATAGCAAACACTTCAAAATTGGTATTTCTGTAATTTATGCCGCAATGGTAAATTTTCGAGATGACAACAAGCAGTCACCACGGGACGCAATATAAATACGATTTTCATATTTAACTTATAACATTGTGACGTATATTCTAAATTTTCCGTTACTTTATTAGGCCAAATACACTAAATATTTCCAAAATCCTTCCTTTCGAAGTACGTCATCTACTCTTGAGTGTTGATGTGTCTACTACTTTCTTAAAGGATGCCTCCCAAATTTCAACCATTTTATAACTTTTTGCAAGTTCACAGCTGTTTTGGTTATTGCGAAAGGTAATATTAACATTATGTATTTGTCATATAAGATGAGATTTGAACTAGAATCAGTAACACCAATTATTCAACGACGGCCTCTGAAAACGCCAAAATACTGAACACCATTTTTGTCGAAACGTGGGCATCTGCTGTAATGAATTTCATATAAATAAGTTGATCCACTTTAGTGTTGTGCGTTCATATCAATCTATCTCTATCCGTATTCTGGTGGTATTTCCCGTTTATTATAAAGAAAATATGAAAATTGCTGTAGTACACTTAAACTAGTTCCTCTGATATGTGATTGGATTAAGATATCTCAGTGCAAATGTCCTCGTTATATTCTTGCAATTAGCTTAGATCTCCTTACAATTCTGATTATCTAGAAATGAAAACATTTATGGTGTATTAGAAGAGGATATTCTTTGTATTTTATAGAGACGCTAATAGTGATTGTTTCCTACTGGAGATTTGGAAACAAAGTGATTTTATTACTAGTAATGAATGTGGGATTTTGAGTTATATATCCCTGATGAAATATATTGAAGAAAAGAAGAGTTTGGATAGTGTGTATAATACGATTTGGTTCTGATTTGCTTCCTTTGGTCCTAAAAAATGTGTTTTCGGATAGTATTATTTAGTAAACGGAAGAATTGACAAGAAACATCTGGAATAGAGATGAATTCCCTTTGTCCCTCTTTTGTAGATATCGAAATTATATCCCACCATATTTGATACATCGTACTGATCTAGCAAAATATTATAAACTGGTTAATTCAACTAGGCGATATATTCATATTATCTCTGTAAATATCTATATACCATTATGTAGTAAACCTAACCGTCGTCAATACGACTTGATTTCTTACCTAGCTTTGTGCGAAGCACGGCTAGTTCTTGTATTCGTGCGATTTCTTAAGTTAGGCGTTTCGCTTTTTTTTCTTCTTCTTCATCTTTCTTATAACCGTAACTCCTCCTTACGATTTGACCTCTATTAACCAAAATCGTTCATAGTAATTTTTAAGAATCAAGATAGGTTTGAAACCTTTGGTTTTTGGGGTCAAGGTCAAAATATTCGAATTGTCAAATTTTCAAAACTATCTTGTGCACGTGACGTCACGTCCAGCACTTACAGTCACAACCACCGGTCAATATTTCAGGAGACCATTCGGCCTATGATGCAGCTGGATACACTGCGATACTAGTTCCATCAAAATGTAAGTCCAGTTGACCAGATTTAATAATACCTCTTTTTTTATCGACAATACCTGGATGATTGCCAACATCATAAATATAACGTTAATAGTAATGACGCTACGAATCAACCGCTAATCAACTAGGTGTAGCAGACGACGTCAGTGTTAAGACAGGTTGGCGTCCGGATATGGCCCTTGCCTAAAATGAAGAGTCACAAAATGTTGATGATTGTGTCTTTAAATGAAATTTGAAATTAATCATATGGTGTGGACTAGTAACTTAACCATTTTGGGTGGAATATTTTGTCCTGGTGCCATTTTTGTTATATTCTAGGGTTTTGGAAACTTGTAAATTTAGTTTCTAGTACACTCAACTAGTAATCTTGATTAAAAGTAGTGGGGACTGTCGTGAACATATCTTATTGAGTGTGCAAATCCGGATAACATTGTGAATTTTGGTACACAGTACTTTTATATACATTGATAATCAAAAAAATTGATTGGAAGCACTTGCCACACCCCAGCCTTTCATGGCCCCCAGCTTGTATTTTAAGGTTACACAGGGTAAAATTTTAAAATGTTCCGATGTGTTGAAAAAGCACACCATGTGTCTGTATGGTTACAGGATTCCAAAAAAGTAAGATATACTACCTTGATTTATAGTTTAGGAATTATGGGGTATGTAAAAAAACTGTAAAAAATGGTAAACAGTCAATTTTGGTCAAAAATCAAAAGTTGCTCCAATTTTGGTAAATGTGGTTCAACTTGTTGCTTTAGGCTCATAGAATGAAATAAGGAAGAGTTTTGACTATCTTACGGTTCTGGTTATTACCGAAAATGGCGAATAAAGTCAAACAGCTATATTGGCAGCTATTGGATTCCATTGACCTCTGTGACTATTTTGTTAGATAAGTGAAAACTTAAGAGAACAGATAAGAGCCAACTATTCTTATTTTAATCCTTTAAGCTAGGGAAACAATGGCACCACATATAATGAATCAAAGCAACTTTTAACTATTGACCCACGTACCACACCAAAATGGACTTTTTTCACCATTTTCACCCATAACTCTGGGCAACTCTAAGTCTCGATAGGTAAAAACTTATACCTTTTGAATCCTTGTGACCAGACACAACACCATGGTGTGCTTTTTCACACACTTCAGAACATTTTAATTTTTTTTTCCCCCTGTATAACCTTGGCAACCCAAGGGGCCATTCAGGGGGCGTTGGCAATTACTTCCAGCATTTTATGGATTATCAATGCACTCTAAAAAAAATACAAAATTAAAAAAAATTCACCATTTATCCGGAAGCGCACACTCTACACTACGTCCTGGCTAAATGAAAAAGGTTGTAAAATGATTGACTTTTCATAGGACTTTTGGTTGGGGTCAAGGTCAAAACTTCAAAATGAGGTCTCTAAATTGTAAAACCTTTCTTGTTGTACTACAAATGCATGCAAGAAACTTGATATTGTAAAATGTGAATGAGCTATGTCCAGTTTCTATGGGGGGTGTGCGCTTGTTTTGGTCAAAGGTCATCCTTGGGTCACAGGAGTAAATCCTTAATGTGTAAACATTTGCCTAGGTCTTGCAATGCAATTATGATATTAGTGTATTGATTTCGTAAATGTCGCGATCCGTGCGCACGATGGCGCATAGCAGTATTTACTACAGGCCCAGGCGGTGGCACGTGGAAAATCCCACACGATCGTGGCACGATGGCGCTATACAGTATTTTTAGCACAGGCGCGGCGGTGGCACATGGAACATCCCAAATTGCACATAAAATCCAAATGCAGTTTGATGTCAAAATGTCACATGGGTGGACATCGCTACCATGTGGATTTATTCTTTCTGCTCTAAATCATGGCTTATTACCAGACGTGGTACGCCTACCTTACCTCGTTGACCCTCGATGAGGGCGCACTTTCTAGTTTTCTTTTCTCTTTCTTCTTTCCGACGCAACTTTCACAATGCTACTAGAGCATCCGATTGACACGAACATTGGTTAGAAGGACCACTGACCCAAGGCCACTATAGGGTGTACACATCTTGGGGTCAAAGGTCACCATGATGTCGATTAAAGGCATTCTTTGAAAATCATCGGAACTCTAATAACCCTTCTTTTTGCACCAGATAAGTGCTATTATCACCAGATGTTGTCAGAAGAACAATGACCCAAGAACCCCCTTTGGGGTGTACGCAGATTGGGTCAAAGGTCATGTGGGCCGTTAAAGGGGCATTTGGTCGGACTCTATAAAACTCCTTGTTCACACATCAATCTGCTATAATCACAAAGACTTGCTCAGAGAACCGCTGACTGACCCAAGGCCTCTATGGGATGTACACAGATTGGAGGTCAAAGGTCTTATGGGTAACTTTCGGTGTGAATGTGAAACATCTCACAAATCATATTCTGTATATGCAAGGTTACCATTTGTCACGTGACTCACGCATATGAAGCAGCGTGAGACCCTTCACCAAGGGTGTGTTTTTCATCAGTAGGTCAAGGTCACTAAAGGGCAACTTCCGGTTCTTAATGTGAAAAATTTCCAAAAATTCCTACTGCT
>JAMKCH010021984.1:0-20275 GCA_023653785.1 Ophioderma brevispina
TTGGGAATGTAGTACATTAATGTAGTAACTTAATGAAATGCAATTTTGAAAAAAAAAAAACACTCGTTTTTGGAATGATGTGAATGTGATATTATGTCACAGGAGAAATCAAGACTCGATCATTGATTTCTTTGAGAAAAATAAACAAAACAATATCAAAATGCCATCTTAATACTATTTTTCAAGGACTGTCGTAGAGCAGGGACAAGATGTAATAATATCTATAAGGCGCTATTGATCATGTTCTTGTTTGACATTTAATGTGTAAGTTTGTGGACACATATTTAAGAATAGTAAAACAACGTTATATCACGATACAACGTGATTTGGTTTAGCTGTATTCTCCACAGAATTCGTGACTGGAAATAATGATCAGTAACAGATGCACACCTGTATATAGTAATAATAACTAATGGTTAATTCTGAATACAAACGCTACAGTAAGACTGGTTGTGGAAAAAGTCTAAACGAAACTCCCGAAATGTTTAATAGATGGTGCCCCCCGCTCACATCCTCCCCACACTCTTTCCATTCCACAGCCATTGTAAAACATTTCGGGAGATTCTTTTACACTTTTTCTACAACCAGTCTTTCTGTAGCATTTATCGTTTGTACTAAATGTTGAGGAAGTATTGCCATGTACATGTATGAGTCATATGAATGCTTACTATTAAAAGGGTTATTCCACAAACTTACTCCTGAGAAAGAAATAACTTTCTACATCCTTGTATTGGTGATATTTTATGGATAACATTCAAGCGTTAATGCACAAAGGTCCCATCATTGACTATTACACCGCAAAAATGTTTGGCAACAGCTATAGCCAACGTTGGTGTAAATATGAACGAACGGTCTACATTATTGAGCAAAATGTAATCAAAGATGGATAAAATTTTGCATAACTCACACTTTTGGAGATGATTTAATTTTACTCAACGTTGGGTAACGCATTGCCCAACGTTAGGTTAAGGGTGACCGACATTGGGCCAAATTTCACAACTATTTAGACTGTTGCGATTGGAAGAAAGTTTGGACGGCCTTTGACCGACCAGATCGGGTGTGTCCTTGGTGTAAGATATTCATGAGTTAGACTAGAGTAAAGACTCTTTTACGGAATAAAGCTGTACAATTCTAGTAATCCTTTGATCCTTTAATAGAATATTCATGCTGGGCTAATTCAGTGAGTCTTACATGAAGGATGAACCCCAGATGGTCTTCTTAGTATTATGGGATTCTAACTGGCACTTTGGCCATTTTGAGAGATATTGGCCTTCAGCCCGCGTCTTACGGGTTGGCGGTGGGGTAAACCGCGTTATAAAAAGGGATCTGGTTAGACTAGGTTTAAAGTCCAGTAAAACAAAACTACAGGCAACAGATAAAAAAGGACACGGTATGTAACCAGAAGTGGCAAATTTAATGCCAAAGAAAGTAGAAACCATAACAAATTAGATCCTTAAAAAACCCTCGTCTTACAAACCTTTTTTGTAACACGGTTTAACCAAGGGGGAGGGGGGTCACCCGAATGCTTATGATTTGTTTGATACCAGTGAACAGCTATGGTCCTCCTCTTTCCATTGATACCAAAATAAGTACCACCATACCGAGTATGGAGTCCAATGACGTCAATCAAGTCCGCGAGTCGGCAAATTGGCATTTTACACAGAAAAGGCGAAAATCAATTTTGAGCCAAAAAACGTGGAATACTCGGATTTTCATGCGGTTTTTCAGCTCTAAATTATGTAATTGGTCTAGTTTTCATAAAAATAAGTTTAAGCCATACTGTGCATAACAGTTTCAAAAATGCAACCATACAATATCCTTGGTGGCAACCACCCCCCTTACCCTCGACGTTGCGGCATACCCTAACCCCGGTGAAGGTTCTATACCGTCACATTTTTTCGCTAAAATGACCGGAAGGGAAAGAGAACGATTACCTAGAAGCTTTTTAGAAAGTTTTTGGGATTTTAGCGCACCGGAGGAAGTTTCTTGGTTTGCGATGGTTAAACATCCCTAATCCCATTTTTGCCACTTTTCATTTTTTTTTGTTTTTTTTGCAATGATGGTCAGGTTGCTAGTCCTTTTCCTCTAGGGACGTAGTGATACATAATTTCAAAGCTTAGAAATCAGCAATCTGACATTCTTTTTATCTCCAAACCTTGTAACACCCAGGGTGAACGAATAACCCGGCAGTTTCTGATATCAATTTGCAACAGTCACCTGAATCAACCACACAAAGTCTCAACAATGTTGCGTTTAATATTCCGATGGAGTATCTTGCGAAAGAAGTATAAGCATCTACTGAGAACATTACATGCCACACTTTTGAATGAGTTACAAAATAGATTAACCCCATTGGCTGAGTTTCATGTAACATTTTGTGAGAGATGATAAAGCGACAACGTAGCACAGGTGGCAATAATGCTCCCTCGAGATATTGGTAAATAAATATTTTATGCATGGTGTTATTCCATAGACACTGGATCATGGTGTTAACATAACAAAAACCACCATTGTTGATCATCTCGGCAACCTCCCTGTTCGACCTGCCTGTTGGTGACCTTTGTGGCTGTATTGTTAATGATGAGTAGTACGAGTCTGTGATATTCATGGTTTAAATATATTTATTAAAGGGATTAGCAGCGATTTGCTAATCCGAAACATCGAAAAAATCATCAAAATTCATATGTTTATGTTTTTGTTACTGGCATGGATATGCGAGCATAACCTGCAAGTTGTTGGCTTGAAATCTGTGTATTAACGACAAGGCAGTACCTTTTATCTGATTCTGTAATTTATATACGTGCGTATCAAAATTCCAACTTCAGATCAAAAAAGCCTTTCCCAGTGAATATCACAGATTTTCAGCGTGACATTGTGCACCATGATCAACACAGTTTGACCTCAAACACAAACAGAAACATGAACAGGTGAACATCGGAGTGAAAAATAGACTGAGAGAGATATTAAACGTTAGAGGTAGTAATGCATTGTAAAGAATCCTTCAATTTTTGACAAGGGTGGTTTCGTCGATAAAACCCACTTAGCTTTTAGAAAATCGTGATTGGTAAAAATGTACATTCTCTAATTATCTGAATACCATAGTGCATTTTTTTAAATGCATATATTATAGCTCCTGCATTACGACCAACTGTGACTTAACGCACACAGTGTTCGCGATGGGCGCCAACGCGCTTATCTTTTAACATCTTTCAATTAATCACCAAAATTCACACCGATGATAACGTTTGTTGAATCAAAATGCGAAGCTCTCGTCTAACATCGTGCGAATTTGGCAATTCTATTTATATTCAATGTACGTACAATTCCCCACTCCAGTCTCACTCCATATACTGACCATTACGAAGTGCGCATTAGATGTCAAGATGTACGCTAAAGAGTATCAAACTCAAATGTTTTAGAAGATACGTGCAACGATTTTAATCCGTGGTTCATGCAATCGATTCACTGCCGCATTGGTCCCGCCAACATGGCCGAAGGCACAAAATGCTCTTATTTGCTTCAACACACTCGCAAACTCCCAAGTACCCAAATCATTATTTTATTTATTCCATTTTCCACTTCCGTTGTTAATATATCCCCCTCCCTCACACACACTCTCTCTATTTCCGCTCTCTTTGAATTTATTTATGTTTTCTTCTCTCTCTCTCTCTCTCTCTCCCTCTCTCTCTCTCCCTCTCTCTCTCTCTATGAAAATATGATCAACGTGACAAGGTTTGCACACACACTCACACACACTCACACACACACACCCGTGCGCGCGCGCGCACACACACACACACACACAGTCTTGTATGTGTGTTCGATAGGGGACACTAGTCCGAAACCTACTGATCGGGGACACACAAATGTCTCCAATCAGTGGGTTTCAGGCTTGTTTGTGTGTTTCCATTTTCCTTATCAGGGGGTTATGGGCCAAAAAACACACATATTTGTGTGTTTTCTAGCCCACCCCAAAACGGCGTCAGGCCATTTTTAGCACTTTTAGACATAGGGCTAGCCCCTAGTCCTAGGTCCTACGATAGGGGACGTCCCCGGTCGTCAAATATCCCCGATCGGAGGCCCGATCGGAGGTTTTAGGCTAGAAAATGTCCCCGATCGTGGGTGTTTACAAGTTCACACACACACACACACAAAGGGATTAGCCCTCGTCTACCGAAGGGGATGATTGCCACCCCTTCATTTTTCCGCATTGCTACACCCCTTTTTTATAATTTTATGCAATTGTCAATTGACATTTTACTCTCCTTTTTCGAGCAAAAACTAACATCCACCGTGATAGAGGTAAGACACCGGGTGATCCTAAAGTGATGGACAGGGTGGTGATTTTCGGGAGAGTAGTACCAACAGCACGACACCTAAAAATCGCAGACACTTGATTTTGATTCCAATGGATAGCTATTAAACATTTTAAGGTCCTCCTCTTTTCGTTGATACCAAAATGAGTACCAACATGCCTAGTATTACGTCAGCAATATAGGGCAAAACAAAAGATGTTACGATAACCACACGAATTCTGATAAATCAATCAATCATTCAATAATCAATCATAATCATAAACTAAGAGAAGGCTGTGTAAAAAGGTTGCCTATTGAAAATGCAACTTATAACAACCAACAAACAAAGAAACAAAACAAAAATGACATAATTATGGTAATTGATAGTATTGTACATAAATGAATCAGGTGTTAGCTACAAGCTTGAAATCATTACGAGTGTACGTGTAAAACTATAATGTTAATGTTGTAATGACTAAATAGATAATCTTTCGCTGACATGAATCACATGAATTTTGATATGCCCGGCCATGAAAAAAGTGCAGTGCACCAACAATAATAATAATAATAATAATAATAATAGATAACAAGATGCCATTTTACAAAGTAAGGCGCTGACAAAAAGAAAGGAATGAAGCAAGAAACATTAAGACTTAGGAAAAAGATGCGATTTGTGACATGTTGACATTGTTTTCTGGCAGGCAAGATATGGTTTCTATATGGCAGACCACATAAAATCTGGTCATAAATTACTTGCTGAACCTTTCCTGATCTAAATCGGTCACAATATGCAATATGATAGCATTAGCAAGCATGTGTAATAAGAATGTTGGTATTACAGTGTATTTAATTTGAAACAAAAGTACAGAAAAAAAACGAAACTTCCCCATGCAAAGTATAGGGGCTTTTGCCCGTTAGTTTTTCAGACTTTCCCTCTTACACCAACAGAAAAAAATAAAATGACGATATTTTAAGATGAGAGACAGGAGATATTAACACCGCTGGGCTGCAATAGCGAATGACCGTCACTCCTTGTGCGTCATTAGAATTTTGTTTCTGGAAGAGAAGTAACATGTAAGGTTTCGAGATGGAAAATAACTTTTGACATGTCATAGGCAGGTCGAGAGAGCTGACGTTATGGAAACTCATTAGCCATGTGCATTTTATTATCATGGATATATTAATGGCGATTCGCTCAGTAGTAAACAAAACACCTAAATGACATAGCTGACCCATTAGGGATTTGTCTTGTAAATACCAAATTTGGACGATTGCTGAAGGATCCCAACAGACAAAATGGATATTGCTTCATTTTCCACCAAAGGAGTTGTTATAACATCAACAAGGTTAAGGTTCCAGAGCTGGAAAGAGAACTACGTGTAATCGCATACACCTGAAAGTAGTAGTATACGGGAACAGGATACGTATATTTAATGGTGTGAATCATTGGGGACCGAGAACAGACCTGTGGATAGGCTTATCAAGGAATGACAGTTTGGGGGGTCACATTTACAATCTAGACACGCTGCGGTTCTGTTTGTGATACGTAACATTTGCACATTTTGAGAACTGATTTGTGTCCGCAGATGTGTTCTGGGACTATTGAGATCTACATTTTCAAAGCAGACGCATTCTTCCTTATATAGCTAACATGATTGTAGGAGAATAAGTGCCAGTGAGTGATTACGTTTACAACGATTTCTATAGATATTTTTATTTAGTACTATATATTTATATATATATATCTAGATATCTATATATTATATAATACTCCTATAAGGGAAAGGGTTGGAGCCTACGGTATGCGGGGTAAGTAATATAGAACAAGTGCTAAAGAGTACGCACGAGTCCCCTTGACTAGGTTAAATATACGTTACGGCCGCCACCGCACCTATATGCCCCTACAGCATAGAGCTAACCTCAAAAAGTAGTATCCAGCCCGTGGTGGGACTCGTGGTGTAGATGGTATCACATCTGCCATGTCTTGTATCGCAGATGACCCTGGGTTAGATTCCCGGGCGAGTGCCTATTTTGTGAGGTTTTTCTTCTACTCTGAGCGTTCTTTCTCTTCAATTGACTTGTTCTCTTTATTAGGGCTTTTTTTTGTACGGCACATTTTAAAAAATTACTTCAACATGTCTCGGACAGTGAGTAAACTTTTTTCTCCACGAACATGATTCTAATATATATATATTATATTATAGATATTATAATATTATTATATATATATAAAATATCTAACCCTATATGCACCCTTTGGGGGAGACACTGATCTTTGTTATGAACTAATGAATACGTTAGGGAGACTTTTACTGTATCACCTACGTTTTTAGAATTGCGGTTTATCCCGTCAAAGGGGAATGACTATTATTATGCAATGAAGGGTAATCAACTAGAATAAACAAGGGATATGAAATTAATTAATTTAAAAATAACATAAGAGCTCATTTTATAAAGCTAACTTGAATTATTCAACTGTCTCACTAATATACCATGTCGATTTATTATATTATATATATAGAATATTATATATATATATATATTATATATATATGTAGAATATAGACGAACCAAAGTACAGCGTAAAGTGCTCGAACCATTGGTAGATAGAGTCTCTGCAAATTGATTAAGATGCGAGAACTTTGTTCTTGTAGAAGAAACAAAGTTTCGCCTCTATAACATACATAAATTATATATATTCTATACTATATATATATATATATATCTATATATGCTTAGATATATATATATATTATATTGGTACGTTTAAGACACTAACGCCTGAATAAAATTGCTGTTTGCTGGAGCAATTACAAGCTTGCTACTATGAATAATATAAAAAATGTTTGTTGTAACCATCGGCTCTATTCTTACCAAACTGATATATGTAGGGGATTGTGAACCACGCCCTCGGCCTCGTTCCCCCCGAATTAATCCGAAAAAAAAGTTGAGATTTTATATCATCTGAACCACTGGTCTAAGTATTGTACGTGTGCCTATCTTACGTGCAAATTCAATCTGCTTTAGAAGAAAATATTTTAAAAATTTTGTATTTTCTGTCCAGAAATTACCACACAGTGGCCTATGGGCAGAGTGTGGAAAACATTCGCATAACATCAAAACGCCCAGTCAGAGAATCAACATGGGATTGTGGAAAAAGCGTCTCTGGCATCTAGTGACAGTAACCTAAACCAAAAATGATGTGCTAAGATCACCCCGAAGCATCTTTACTGATTCGTAACAGTACTTACCAACAGATCTGCCTAGCGTTTCCGATTAGTCGTCAACAAAAGAGCCTTCATCTTGCAGTTGAATGACATTCATTTTTACATTGTATCATACTGTACAATATAAAAAAAAGGACGCTTTGTCTGGTCTAAGTTAAGACGATCGTAATATTTAAAGAACATCTGTTAATTAGCTCCATGAAGATATACAGCATCCTAAAATATGCAACAACTGTGTCGAACGAGGCTCATATGTATTTGTATTGTTATGGGTGATCGCCCAATTTTCCTACAGGGAAAATATTGTCTTATCAATCATTCATCATGCTCGTAGTGAAAATTTCCAGGAAAAACAATCGTTTTTAAAAAAGGGTTTGAGCAGAAGTCACATTAGAGTAACAGCCTTTTTGTTACCTTTCCTTTTCATGCCCATATAGGTGGTTGCAAAATTGCAATTCAAGAGAGCGGCCAACATATAGGAGGAAGACATGGAAAATTTAGATATTTCAAAAAGCTTAGAAGGTACTACTAAATTGAACAGGTTAACAAAACAAACTGTCAGGCAAGGGTTTCTAATGTTCAAAGATTGCATTTCATACACTTCTGAAATGGTTCAATTTAGCATGCGTACACAAAGAAAAAACTGCCAAAAAAAAAGCTATGTGTCTAATGTCACACAACAATGTACGGTGGTATCAAAATATATGACAGAATATTTGGAAAACATATCTTGAAAAGATCTTGGTGGAAGGTGACCCTATCGACGCCATTTTGAACTGGAAGCATGTTTAACAAAATCAAAAGTCGTCTGCTATATTTAACTGTAACTTTAAATCCCGTCACACGTACAACTTATTCAATACATTTAAAATGAAGAGAGAGCCCTCATTACTTCATTACTGAACGGTGAAAGTCATATTTGTGACACAGCTTGGGAAGATTTAGGAAATTATGTGAAACGGTGTTCATGACGTTCGAGAGACGTTTTAAACCTCAGGTGGTCCAATTATAGCGCAATGATAATGGAAAAAAAATCCGGTATGGTATCGGCTATCGGAAAGCTGAAAAAGGCAATTTAAATAAGACTTTCCGTTTTGGAGTGTTGTGTGTTTTTATGGTAGTAACGTTTGCGACCATGAGTCACTACCGGAATTGAGGTTTGTTGAAAAAGTACTCCTAACTAATCTAGATTATGCGCGCTTTAATGGACTAGTGAGATGCTGAACTACCGTGTCGGTATTACTAGATCATCCTTGAAACACACGTGTCATCATGGAATTGGGACAGTAATTTTAATAGGTGGACATGACAATATGCATGGGCTATTTACGGCGTGAACCAGTTTCTAATAATTAATAATAATTATAATATATTGGCTTTTATAAAGCCCTTTAATCAAGATCACAACGCTGTTGCCTATTATATTACGCGCCGTCAGGAAATCGTCACAACATTTCGCTTCATCTGAGCCGGAGTCCGGCCAAGCGCACATCCTTACAGCACTTCTTTTAGATTGTAATATCCCCATAACAGCTACCCGAATATTCGCGTGGGTCGACCGAAGCAGCAAGTGAGGTGGGGTAAAGGGACTTGCCCAAGTGCACAACCAGTGGCCACAGCGCGGGGCTTAGAACCCACAAACATTTGGATCATGAGTCGGAAGTCATATTCCACTGGACCACAATGTGCCCTTTGAACTGGAAATGCAATGGGGGTATGCTTGCTGTCATAATTATATGCGCGGAACCGTGTTTGTGGCGCGGTCAAGCACGGTTTGCATGACACGACAATGTACACACTTTTACGCATTCGGTTGTGTGTATACTTGGGTCAGTCACCCGAAAGTTACTACACATGCGCGAATTGCGCGTCGGTGAATTGTCAATAAATTTCTAACAGCTTCAATAGAGGGGTTGTTTGTGCGTCTCTATATGCTAACGTTTTCTCATTGGCCTATATAAATTCACGCTTCGCAATACATGCGCCGCCAATGAGGACTCGCGAGGCGATGTTTTTCCCGAGTATCATGGGAAACAACCGACACCACAAGCCCGCTGAATCCAAGTATAGAAAGGAACACGTCACTGATCATTTGTCAATATATTGGTCGGTTGCATGCAAATGCACAATTAAAACGGCGATTTACAATGAAAATAAAACCTATGCTTTCTTTCGATCACAACAAAAACGCCATATTTTCATTTTAAGCCAGTGGAAGTTGGACAGTCACCCTTGGATGGCGACTGTCGACTCTGGTAAAAAAATGGACTGGCAACGTTCACCGCTGGCGGGGGGTATATTTGCGAATGCTAGGAGTTTGCTCCGCCGAATTGTGAGCATATAATTCAGAGTTGCCGCAGAAAGTGCGAGGAGCAGGGAAGCACCGGGAGGGAAAAATGGCAAGATGGGAGAAATAAGGCAGTCGATAAAAAAAAATCTGTGAGTGAAACAGGGTTCGAAAAAGAAAGAGAAGCGAAAAAAAAGTGCAACTTTGAGTTATGAGCTTGGTGTTGGCTGTTGCACTAAAAGCAGGCCCATGTTTCATGCACGACAATGAGTCATCACAGTAGGCAAAGTGTTAGTAGGCGCTTGAGCTTTAGTTGGGTCATTTGAGCAATTCCGTGACCGTGGAGAGATTATCATTTCTCAGTGGATTGTCTTCTATGAAACAAATTTAGCGGTGGTGCCCCTCGTGAAGTGTGAATCTGGCCAGACACTTTTCTCGCCAAGAGTGGACTTTGTTATCGCCATTAAAGGGTATATAAGGCAGTCGACTCCATTCAAAAAATCTTATGATGCTTTAATACTTTAACTTAACCATCGGTTTCTGTCAGTCAATTGCATTTGTTTTTTAACAGTGATGACACGCTCCAATCGTCCGTTGACGTTTATCTCATTTCAGTCACGAGGTTCCACAATCTGGCATGCCACCCTATGGCCGGAAAAGGTAAGGTAAAACAAAAGTGCCAGGTCTAATTTAAAATGAAAAATAGCAAAAAACTGGACCATCTTTTGTGTAGGAAATCATTTTAAAGATAGGAAATCAGCGCCGGTTGAAGTACATCAAAGTCCGGCAGGTATCATAGGTCGGGCTCCATAGGCGACAATGGAATATAGCATGAAAATAATGTTGCGTGAAGAGTCAACTTAACTGAATCGATTGCCCTATTGTTCACCATTGTTCGGACTGTGAGCCCGGAGGGATTATTCCAATCCCCATAGGGAATAGTTCAAACTAGAAGCCACATTATCAGAGGCGATCAAAACTAATAACGACTAAGTCACTTCGTTAATGAAAACATACGTTTAAGTGGGCCATTCGTATATATCCAAATAATTTATTTGTGGTGTGCAACCTATTATAGTTGTGTGTAGAGGACAAGCGAAAAAAAAAGTTTGGACCTCCTGACTTCTGCCCACTTAACTTATTTTGTCATCTTTAGTTCAAAACACTGAATAGTCGCCGCCTAGCGTTGCCTGTGTGATATCTATTTTTTTTTGGGGGGGGGGGTGAGGCAGTGGAAAATGTGAGTGGTGCGACTGCTGATGAGTTTTTGGCCGAAGGTATGGGCCACCTAACCCCCCCCCCCCTTAGAGATTGTCATTCATTATGTTTTCAGTTAGCAGACCCTAAGTATAATAATATCTGGTTGCATTTATTAGTGGTGGGGGTGAGCGTTACGGCCGTTGCCATGGCAACGCAGTAGTAATGAAAAAACTGGATTTCGGAAGAATGCATAATTGTGCCAATGGTAAAAGACAACCATAAAATACATCCATTCAAGTGTCTAGATTAGGTATTTGCGTTGTATGCCACATGCTTGCAATCACATCTGGGGTCATGTAAGGTCAGTGATTATGGGAATTTTGGCCGGTGCCATAGCAACGCCCTTTAAAAAATGGATTTTGAGGAAAAAAAACTATTTCATTGTAAATAGACACCATATAAAAATATCTAAGTGTCACGTATGTATGCAATTTGAGCTGCCCAGTTTATGTGTAATTATGATCTGGGGGAAACCCTACGTCATTGTTATGCCAAAATAGCGTCATTACCATGGCAAACACCTCGTAATAATTATGAAATTGGATTTGTGAGGTTACAAACGAGATAACCATGCTAATTTAATGAGGAGACTAGGATTTTCTTAACCATTGTTTTTTCAGTTAGCTAGTACCTTAGTACACAATCTTCTACTGGTGCTGCCATATTTTGATGATATATTATAGGCAACAAGACCAGTTGCCATGGCAGTATTGAGAAAGTTTTAACTTTGCAAAAATACAGATATTTTGTACAAATCAGACAAGAAAAACCAAAATTTAAAGCTGATATCTGATTGCTGCAATCAAGATTGGGCTTACGTAGTGGTAACGAGTGTTAGGCCAACTCGGATGGTCCGGTCCTTATGTAGGTATGAGGAATCACGCATATGTACTAAAACACACACTTTGGGATCAACAATTGAAAGGAGGCAAGGTTAAAAATGAAAATTATATGAAATCAGAGGAAATAAACAGCTTTTGACGCACCCAGTATGTGACAAATTACTTTTATATAAAAGTTAATGACAGCACCAATAGCAACCGATAGCAGGATTTTTTTTCTAAGACTGCACCGGAGCGGGAATCAAACCTACGAACCTCCGGAAGATTCCGATCATTAGGCCGATGTCCTATGCCATCAAGGCTACTCAGACCATCTAAAGCTGGGCACATACAGCAGAGAGAACATTCAGGGACTGAATGGCATAGTTAGCTATTGCTGAAAGAAGTGGAATTTTGAGGAATAAGTATTATATATATAGATATGATAATCTTAAGACAAGACAACAAAAAAATTCAATAGGCAGGAGTGGTCTTCGTGGGGAACGCCTTTGGTTCACCGCCCCGCCCATAACCCAGGAGGTCGTCCGACACCATTCCAATGCATCGACTTCCAATTTAGGAAGGCTTATAATTCAGAGTTTCCTCAGTTAAGTTGCCAAGGGACAAGTAATTACGCCTGCCATGTCGGTTGTAAGATGGTTCATTCACTTTTCCCAATGCAAAGAAGCCAGCGGGAATGGAGCCGCTATCCCCAAGCCTCTGAACAGATAAAACTGTGGCTCCAGCTATTTCCTAGGGACAAGCAGATGACCTGGCAAGTCGTGAAGGTTTTTTATTTCAGAAAGGCTGTTGGAAGAGCGCTACACTGTAATAATAAAAAATGCTTTTTACTTACATGTGTGGAGTTTGAGCCCTCACCTTTATCTATCAAAATACTCATGGCTCCCAGAACTCACCCATTTGGGAAACGAGTGGCTGAATTCTTGAGAAGGGAATGGACAATCGTCATCGACCGATGGACAATGTCATTATCTGTGGGCAGTCTTTCTGCCGTAATGGCGCCGACTACCTTTGGTAAGGGGCGACGAAGGTGGTTTCTGGTCTGCGGAAAATAGTAGGGTTTCAGGTAGTCTTTTGGGTCATTTCTCAGGTGGGAACTCCGGTTGCCGCTCTCACCATGCTTCTAGGAGTGGGAAAATGTAAGGCCGACGCTCTCTCCTTGGAAGGTCCCCAATCCCAGACACGGCAGATAAGGTCAGCGAGGGTCCTCGGCGGAGCTGCCAGCGGTTTGACGGCACAATCTTCCATATGTTGGACGGTCCACACATTTCGACCGGTTCACTCCGCGTGACTAATATCTCTGAACCTATTACTCTGGGACCCAGATCCCTGGCGAAGAAGGGACGTTCATGGCTGGCGGACTGGTCGGAAACTGATATGCTAATGCTTTCCCCAGGTCGCCAGTGTGGGATGGCCCCAGAGTTCTCGAGAAAAGTGGCTCTCTCCAGGAGTGCTTGGCAAATGCTAGGTAGACCATTGTGGACCAACTGCAGCTTGGTGTAACAGGATGCTAGTTCTGCTTGAGAGAGACGATTCGCATTGCCCATTTGTAGACAGGCTCTGGTAAGAGGTCTTCGACCGATCCCATTTTATTGTACAGAGTACACAATAGATGCTCTGAACTTTCTGTCTGGGGGCATTGCTAACAGACTGTTAGCTAAGGAGGACTTTATGACACAGGCTTGTTGCACTCGTGCTCGGCAAAGCTGGAGGAAGTCCACAAGTGTATCTTATGATTCTGGTCTGCGCGACTCCGCCTGTTACAAGGCATGTGAAATCTCGCGGTGTGCCTGAACAAAGAGTGCCTACTTGTGAGACTGTAGGCCAGATTGCCTCAGATTGCACTCAGGTCTTTCAAGGTGATGGAATAGACTATGAGGAAAGTTCCTAATCTCAGTGATTACCAGCAACAGAATATGCCTCGACTCAAAGAGCTTGGTTGTCTGATTGGCATGAAAGTTTCCTCGGTTCCTCTGGTTAAAGAATATGTTCACGACGCGTTCCCTGTTCCTAGCCTTGTTCCAACGTGGATGTTTGCCACTGTGGTCTTCCTATTCTTGGTGTCGGAGGAGTAAAACCCATCCGAAAGCTTAGTTTTCGCAATTCCAATAAGAACTGCTTGCTAGTGGCTCTGGTCTAGAGGGGGTCGGAGTCTCATGCCTTGTCTAAGACAAGGACCCACCTCATGGATGAGGCGTGGGGTGGTCTCTATCTTTAATAGACAGGCTGTTGGCTGGAAAGAATATCAGATGCTTTTACATCAAAAACCTAGTATTTTGCTGCATCTCCACCCAGAGTTAGTCGTGCGATCAGAGAAGACATTGGGTCGTTCAGGTTAGGGGCATTGAGCGGTTAAAGATCGGTCGTTACTCATAATCTAACTCTTTATCTCTGTATGAAGTGCACAACAACGCATGGGCCTTGTCCTCTTCATGCATAATGGGGACACAGTGGAGCGCGCGGGAAGTTTCCTCAGTAAATCTCCGTAATGCGCACGAAAACACTCGTGATCGGTTGGACACTGGCTTTTGGCTCAGGAGTTACCATCATTGATAGGTCAGCTCAGGCTTTCTCTGGGCATTTATTATAAGGGCCTCCATCCCGAACATGGCGAACAATGTCAGTTTTGGAGTTCTGGCCTACCACATTTCAACAAGCCTAAGTAGCAGCTAGACACCAGGAGCAGAGAGGAGAGTACAAGATGGAGCATATTACGGAAGGACGTGCGGTTCGGCATTCAATTGGCATACCTTAATCCCACTCGTCACCGGTGGAGCCAGTCGGTATTATGTTGTTAAAAATCACATCGTCCTCGGACCGCTGTGTCGCCTGCCGTCGGCGGTTTGTCGAATGTAGGCCTAAACATGCACCTTTGACAGCTTGATATGGACCTTTGACCTCATAAATGCCAAATGAGGGTTTGCAAGTAACCTCCATTAAACCAAGTTTGGTCCAATGCACTTCAAAATTTTCAAATGATGGTTCAAGTTTACATTTGTGAACGTATATTTAGCAACTTGACCTCAAAATGCCTTGACCTGGTATTGTGAACCTTTGACACCTCATCAAAGCAATATGGGGATCACATGGTGCATCTATGACTCAAGTTTGTGTTCACCAATTTGAACTTCAACTTTTCACCTTATGAGGTTGCAATTTTTACATTCACCATTTTACACAAATGACCTCACATGAGCCTTTGAGCCTCAGGAAATGTGACATTTGACCTCATCAACAAAAATGGGGGATGCGCATGATTGCCACCTGTGACCGAAGTTGGGTTTAAATCCATCAAAGTAAATGTATGTGGATATTACAAGCATAGGTGTAACACCCTTTTTACAACAAACAACATCATGTCAACAGACATCAACAGACGACATCAACAGTGGACAAAGTGATCCCTAGTGTTCTTCCTGCCTAGGGCAGGCGAAACAATAAGGTAAGGGAATAAGCATGCTAACTGAGTGTATTCCCTTATTTTCAGGGAGTGAACGGGAGGGCGATACATAGGGAGGGATAGCGTTCCTTCTACGACCTTATGACCTTCTGTATGTTAATTCCTACCATCAATAAGGTACGTTGGAAGGGTTTTGTCTGTGGTTTTGTGAGCGAAGCATTTTCTGGGGTAAGTCGAATCACTGTGCGTGTGATTCGGCCCTGACTATTTAGGGAGTTACGTGGAATGGGGTTTCTGTGCTCAGATGAGACATTGAGCAAAAATTTGCATATCCAGAAGTACAATTAGTCACGGCTGGGTTCTAGGAGGTGATAAATTGGATACCAATGGACAGAACCTGAAATGCCTCCAGATGAACTGGTCAGTTTGGTATTGGTGCTATGAGGGGCACAGTTAAAGAGTTTTAAGTTGGTGGAGTAAGCCTCACTGTTGATTGTTGGGTCAACCACCCGTGGAACGAAGGGTAGGGCTCTCATTAAGAATGTCATCCGCAGTCTATGATAGAGAGCCACATTCGCAGGATGGAGAGGTCGCCAGCCCCCATCGGTACCTATTGCGGTTTGAACGACCGATCCTGTTCGAATCCTGTCAAGGTGACCTATTCCGACGTGGAAGGTTTGCTTCCAGTTTGGTTAGGTTTTCGTTTGCAGGTATTCTTCTTTGTGAAAACTTGAAGTCCTATTTAAACCAACCTTGGGTTGAGGTGCAATAGGGTCCTCTCATATGTGGATGAGTCAAAAGTCATGGAATCAACGACATCTGAGGTCATGTTCCAGATTGCCATTTGCCATGGTGTCATGTTGTCTGGTTGCAAAGATATACATTTTCCGAACTCCACGCTCTTATAGTGGTGTTTCTGTAGCAACAGCTCCGGCACTCACAACCACCACCAGCCTTAAAGGCAAAAAAGCAGCTTCTGATAGCTGTGGACCCAAATAACAAAAAACATGATGGATGAAAAATCCCTAAAGGTGAAGTCTAGGTCTCATAAATACCTCATAATAGCCTCAGATTGTTTAAGTCTTTTTTTTTTCAAATTCCTATTTTTGATCATGTGTGGTCATGGCAACCATTCCCTATTTAGTCATGGACATGACCGTGAGTACTTTAGATCTTGATTCTAATAACTGGGCGCTAGATATCATATACCTAGGCACTTAAAGTGGTATTGGGTTGTTCATTAAAAACATTTAAATTTTCCATCAAAAAGACCATTTCGAGACTGTGTTACCATGGTAACGACCGTAAATTGACATTCCTATGACTTTAAATAACCACAATCTTCCTGCAAGCAAATTGGAAGCTTGAAATACATAAAAAGTGGAACCACGTAGAACATGTTTTATGTGGTGTAATGGAAAGATATGACATATTCGAAATTTTACATTTTCATTAGTGCGTTGCCATTGGCAACGGCTCTGGCACCCATACCCAACCACAAACTGTAAAGCAAAACGTAGATTCTGATAGCTGAGGATGGATACAAGCTAAACAAAAAACTCTATGAATTACCATCTCTAAGGGGAGGGAGGGTTTTTGCTTTAAAAAAAAATATGAAATTTTCCCCTCAAAGAGCTCATTTTGAGACCGTGTACACATGGTAACGACCATAAATCAATATTCTATGACCCTCAAATAACCCTTTATTTGCTTGCAATCAAATGGGAAGGTTGAAATACATATAAATTGAACCTGAGAATGTTTTTATGTGTGTAGTTGGAAAGATATGAAATTTCTAAAAAATCACATTTCATTACTGGTTGCCATGGCAACGGCTCTGGAACCGATACCCACCCCATGTAAAGGGCAAACAAGCCGAGTCTGATAGCTGAGGATCACGCTACACCAAAAAACTCAATGAATGAAAGCTTCTAAGGGGCGGGGGTTTTTGCTTTTAAAAAATATTAAATTTTCCCCTCAAAAAGCCATTTTTGAGACCGTGTACCATGGTAACCCACATAAAACAACATTCTATGACCCTCAATAACCTTTTATTGCTTGCAATCAAATGGGAGCTTGAAATACATATAAATATATTTAAACTTATAACAACCATTAGTTTAAATCAACATTTTCTATCTCATAAAATTCTCATTTTTCGTTACGTGTTGCCATGGCAACGGTCGGCGCGCCCCACCCAACGCCAATTCATGCAAACAAGCAGATTTGAGAGCTGAGGACCCAGGCTACCAGAGACAAAATGATGAATGAAAATCTCTAAGGGGGGAGGGTTTCGGTTTTGGCCATAGCCTATATGGTCCTGGACCAGAAAGTATTTTCAACGCGTCTCGTAGCGGCGCTATTCAGGATTATGTGTGCGCTTTATTACGTTAATGTGTTTATTAAGTATTCCAAAGAGCGGATGTCCTGCCGGCTCTGATTGCGTGGCGTGCGGTCTGTGGCCGCTCGTTTTGTAATCCGAAAAACGGGGGTTCCATCCCCCACTCCAGGCGTATAATTTTACTTTATTATATTTTATCTTGGAGTTAAAGTCCCAGGAAATGAGATGAATTGACAATAAACAGGGCAGAAAAAGGAATTACACTACCAGTGACATCCATTGTGAAACCTGATTATATCCGTCAGTAAAATGAAAAGCATCACACCGTCAACTGGGATTTCTATACTCTCTGATGAACACAATGGGACCACGATGATAAGCCCCAACCCAAATATTTAATGCTTTCTGTCCCTCCTGCAGACTGGACACAAACCAATCATTTTATTTCCATGCGAGACCTTTAAAGATGCAATGAAAACCTCAGAGTTTGCGATTGAAGTAGAAATAGTGAATAGCTGGCCTTATAAGATAATTTAACGCTTTGGTCCTTAGATCATAAATATAGGATCAGAAACTCGCACGTGGGTTCGACTGGACAGGCAAGATCTGTCATGGAGCTGCGCAATGGGTACACTCATTACCGTAGCCGATTCAATTCTAATAGCAAAACCCTTTGTAAAATATATGGGCAGCCTTTTAACCTGTGTGCGCACTGGTATTACCAATGATGGCTGCGCTTTTTCTTTTAAATCCGATAGTGACCCTATTCTACCTGTTAAATTGAAAGAGTGGGTTATCAGTAGTAGGCTTTGGGTATGATAACCTCATACAGCTCCCCCGAATAAGAGCACCCTCTCCCAAAAAACAGTGGCGGGCACCAGATTTCATTTGCTGGGGGGAATTCGTAGATGGCCGCCAATACATAACAATCATCTGAATATTTCTAACTTTTGAGCGTATAATGGTAACTTGGTATATAACTTAATATGCAATCAATATCTTTGAGACCATTATAAATACCTTTTCAATAAGTTGTTATCCAGCAATCACTAAACCATTCAATATGCTCCAAAATGAAATTCATTCCTACATGTAGCCAAGACTACACTGTATTTATATATATATAATATATATACAATAATAATATTATATATCCCTAACATCATTCGAGCATTAACACTTAGACCAAGGGTTTTCATCACTCCCCGTTGGTGGCCCCAAGGGGGGGGGGTTCCATGGACCCCCCCCCCCGTAAGGAAACCACTTTCCCGAGGGATTTTTTGCATGAAATTTATACCACATGTGACGGGTCCATAAGACAACACCAAATCAGCAACAAGAATGAAATTTGTTATTTTGGCTGCAAATTAGCAAAATAGAAAAAAAATAAAAAAATTAAAAAAATTTGGGGAAAAAAGACGGAAAATTCAAATGAAGCCTTGCGCTTACAACCCCACATTGAAAACTTATTTTATTTGAACCTATGTCTAGTTTAAGCAGAACCCAATTACATATATGTAACACAAACTACAGTTTTATGGAATCCTGTATTTTTTACGGGTGTTGCAAAATGCACGTCATTTTCCCATAGAGTTTTGTACAGTTAACGTTTTGGCAACATCCATGATGAAATGTTTGTTTTCTTCACGCCATAAAAGGGTTTAAATTTTTGTTAATGTTTACTAATAATTGTTTAACTTTACATGTATGTGTGAACTTGATAGCAGCAAAAAAAAATTTCCTTGTGGTTCTTGGTTTTCTTATTCCTCTTTTTAAAAAATATTCTGAACTACTTCCGTTAGTGCCCAAGGGGGGTTTCCATGGGACCCCCACTAATTAACTCATTAACTGCTTGCCAATTTTAATTTTTTGGTAAGAAAAGACGCGCATTTAAAAGTCACAATTACAAAAAATTTCGGTCGGGTCGGCGCAAAAATCCCACTCGTAAAGCGGCCAGCCGCCGGAAAACAAATTTTGGGGGTCCCAGGACCCCCCCCCCACTTGGATCACTTAAGTGTTAGATATCATTAACATAATCAAAAGTTGATTGGATATCTGCAAGATGGCATCCTAGAGGTCGTTCCAAATGGCTGCAAATGTCAGTCATGAAAGGCCAGTAATTCATTCCCGCTTAAGGCTAAATATCTTTTTGGGTGGTTTTTAGTTGATTATCACTTCCAAAAATCCCATAAGGCTAATCTAACCGTTTCGGACACGTCCATTCTGTAATTACGTAATATAGCAACATATGTCAGTGGCTTTATAGATGCCGTCACAAATGCTTTTCATGTCAATTGGAAAGCCATCTAAAAAGAATATCAGGCTAAGCTAGGCGTTGTTTGGGACTTATTTGATCTTTTCATTCTGGATTCTGACTAGCACTTGGAAAATAATAATTTTGGACTTTTTTTTTGAAACAAAATTGACACATTTTTTGACCGTTGAGCGACTGTAGTCGCTTGACGGTTCAAGAGGATAAGTGTCATTTAATTCGTATTCATCAAACATCCCAATACGGATGCCATTGGACAGCCTAAAACCTCCCAACCAAAGAGACACATATTAGACAATGGGGCATACAATGAAAAGCCTCTTAGTTTTCACTTTAGTAGTCCCCGTCTAG